>APFE030082752.1:68337-78602 GCA_000404065.3 Pinus taeda | reverse complement strand
CAGACATCATCTATCTATTCATTTATTAATAAAGTATTTTTATATATATTTCTGTTATCCAGAAATTTTTATGCTTCAGGGAGCGAGCAACATTAAATGAGATATCTGCATCATACCACCCTATAGCAATGTATTGATAATAAGTTTCTTTGCATTGTTTTTTCCAATCTTGATCCAAAGTGGGTTGACAACTTGGCTTGGAGGAAGTGAAGGGTTGCATCCTTCACCTTATCAGATGCATCAACCGATCTAAAAAACATGGTTCCTTGAGGGCAAGATATAAGGAAAATATTGATAGTGCGGTTCTTTCCGTTGGTCCATCCATTTGAGTTGATGGAACAACTTGTTTTGAGCCATGACTCTCTATACTCGGCGAAATACTCATCAATGGAAGAAATCTCTTTTTGTAAAAGAGCTCCCCTCAAGTCATGCATACAAGGGCCTTTGAAGCCCTTTCCTGCAGCTATAACAGAGTCCCACATAGCTTGGTAATAAGGGGAGCGAGCAACATTAAATGAGATATCTGCATCATACCACCCTATAGCAATGTATTGATAAGAAGTTTCTTTGCATTGGTTTTTCCAATCTTGATCCAAAGTGGGTTAACGACTTGGCTTGGAGGAAGTGGGATTAGTAGAGGCAATGGTGGTAGAGGATGAGAAATAACTCTAGATGTTTGTTCTCTTTGTTCCTCTTGATTTTTGGCCAAGAGAAGGAGGAACATAGTGAAAGGGGTCATTGGTGGAAGGGATAGAAGAGGAGTCCTGAATCTCATAATCATCATACCCACACTTTCATGGCTTCTAATAATTACCTCTTCATTGCAATTTCATCTTGGATGGCCTTCTCCCTAGCCTTATTCTCCTCAAACTTTTCAAACTTGGAAAGGTATTCTGCCCTAACAGGACCTAACACTTTATTTGGTGCTTCACATGGCTTTACTTGGCCTCTTATCCCAGCCAAGTGTTGTTTCAATCTGAGAATACCCCCACCTCCAATAGATTTATTGCAAAATTTGCATATCATTTTTCCATCAATCAAAACACAATGAGCCCATGCACTGGCCTTGGCTTTTGGAGCCATGTTGGCTTGAAATAATTAAAATTTGCAAAGAAATCTGCGATTTTAAAAAAATTGCAGCGAAGAAAAATGGAAAGCAAAGCTAAAACTAGGAAAAAAATGCACATTGTAGGTTACAAAATTTGATAGCATAGAACACAAAAAAATTTAATGAATGAACAACAGTGAAATGAGGAATTTTTCAAGTGAAAATCCTTACCTGGAAATGCAAACTAGCTTCCTTAACCTCCTTTTGAAGATGCCAATTCTATTGACAACTCCAAACTATCTCTAAAATAGCTCCAACTTCAACTCCAAGCCTCTTAGATGACTACTCCTAGAAAACTCAACACTCTCCAAGCTCCCAATCAAACTCATAAAAACTCCAAATGAGATGTGTGAGACAAATGGGAGGGGTAAGCTCGTTTTAAAGGCTTGGAGAGGGTGTTTTTGGAGGGAAACAACCTTATTTTCCCTCCAAAACACCAAGGAACCTTCCTAAACCACGCTATGTGGGTCCACCGGGGTCTTGGCAATGAACCGACCGATTTAGGATGGAACCGACCGGTTAGGGCCAGGTTTAGGACGAAACTGACTGGTTAGGGCTGTTTTTTTTAATTTTTGGGCGAAATGGAGGCATGAACTCAGTTTTTGTGCTAGTTTGACCCGATCGGCCAATGAACCGGCTAGTTTGACCAGTTTCCGGTGCAAGCCGATTGGTTTTTAAAACTTTTTATGGTGTTAATGTCTCATGTACTTGTCATGAAAGTGGTGATCATTGCTTGAGTCAGATAAGGAATCATACCGCTCTAAATTAATGCTATTTTCTTGTTTTACCATGGTGGATCATAATCATCCGTTATACAAGTGATTGTCACTCTTGGGTTGAGTTGTACCATTGGGTGCTTAGGAAGGTATAGCGTGTCCATATCCCAATCTATAGTTAACACTTTCTATATCTTGATCAATGGAGGAAGATCTCACACTCATGGTTGGTTGCCATATATCATAAAAAGGTTAGTACTTCATAGTCTCCTTAGAAAAGTCTCATCTCTAAAAAATGGAGCAGTGAGCTTGAGGTTAATGCAGCCAAATAAAAAATTCAAAAGCCGAAATAAAGCTTGAGCAGTTCCCCCTCACGATGAAGCCATTAACCCAAGTCCTATGCTTAACAATGCATATCTAAATAAAATGTACTACTTGAAATTTAGAAAAAAGGCATAGAAGGGGTAGTAAGAAACAATGCCGAGGGAATGGTAACTCAATGCAAAAGTGCACCCTCATGTTTTAAAGGCACTCATATGGTTGAATATCTTTAACAAACCTCACCTAGTTATGTGATGCAACTCATGGAGTTACTTATCAAGTCATACTATCCAGCACTACACATTCTCTTTATCTAGCGTCCTAGGAACTACTACTAATCTTAAGGCTTGGCACATGTGATAGGGGTTGATGTTGTCCCCATCATGTTTTAACTTGGAAAATGGTATAAATTCTAAGTTATTGTGAAGTTAGAAGATGATACTTAATGTTTCTCTACCTAATGGCATTTGCATTTTGATGCAAAAAACTATTTATGTTGCATTGAGATTTGTGTACACGCCTCAAGACCCGCATATTGTATTGGAATATGTGAGCCTTGCCTTGGATGTTGTACTCTACATGGTCATGCCTTGGATGTTGTACTCTACATGGTCATTGTGCTTGCATGGGAGATGATGTTAGGTCCATTGCACACTTGGATGGGCCTGTTTGCACCTCTGGAGGAGGTCGTTGAGACCGTTTAGGAGGCTATTCCACTTGTTGAAAGGATCGTTCCCTGTGTTGTGGGGAACATTACACTTTGGAGACCATTTCATGCCTTATTTTGTGCTTGTTGAGTGAGTTGTCCACTCCTAGATGTCAAGCCAGGAGGTAACTCCTCAAATGAATTGTGTTTTTGCATTAAGGCTGATCATACAAATATACATGGAGGGAGAGACTCTTGGGCTTCATCTCCTAGTGTCTCTTCATATTCCAATTCTCCTTATTTTCTATTTACACTATTTTACGTGGATTCACCTAATCCCACTGATTAGGTGTCAACATTCTTCCCCTTAATTTGAAGGGATGTTGGTGAGTCCAAGCATCGTTCTGAATCATTCGAACTTTTCTCTTCCAAGCGCTTTGGTGAAGATGTCTACAATCTGCTCATTTGTGGAACAATGGCGTAGATGGATTGTTTTGGCCTCAACATGATGTCGAATCAGATGGTATTTTGTATTGATGTGTTTCTTTCGATCATGGAACTTTGGGTTCTTGGCCAACTTTATTGCAGAAGTGTTGTCAATCATGAGATGAGTTGAATGCACTTGTTTCTCCTGCATATCTTCCAAAATTTTCCTGAGCCACACAATTTTCTTTTGTTGCTTCAGCTGCTGCCACATATTCCGCCTTAGTTGTGGAATTTGTTAGAACTGATTGTTTGCGTGACCTCTAAGAGACAACTCCCGATTCAAGACTCATAGCATAACCTGAAGTAGATACCCTAATTTCTTTATCTCTATTGAAGTCTGAATCAGAGTATCCAATCAAGTGGAAGTCACTCACCTGTGTATACATAAGTCCAAAGTCTTGAGTTCGCTTCAAGTACTTTAGAACTCTTGTCATAGCGGACCAATATCCCTCACAAGGCTTTTGCATAAACTTGGAAAGGATTCCAACAACAAATGAAATGTCTAGTCTGATAGTAGTCAGGTAGTTGAGACTTCCTACAAGCTATCTATACTTTGTTGCATCCTCAAATTCTTTTCCTTCAGTGGATGTGAGCTTTAAGTTTTGTTCCATTGGAGTAGTCAAAGTTGCACTCACCCATGCCAAACATGTTTAACAAATCTTCAATGTACTTCTTCTGAGATAGGAGTATAAACTTCGGACATTGAGTTACTTCAATGCCAAGATAGTAGTGAACATACCCAAAGTCTGTCATTTGAAAACCTTTCTTCAATTCCTTCTTTATGGATGCAATATAACTCTCATTGTTCTCTGTCATCAAAAGATTATCTACATACACCACAAGATATACAACTATTTTGCCAACTTTCTTGACAAACAAAGTTGCATCATCAAGGTCATAATGTTTGAAGTTGAGTTTCAGAAGATGCTCAGTTAACTTCTCGTACCAGGCTCGCGGTGCTTGCTTGAGGCCATACAAGGATTTCACAAGCTTGCATACTTTATGTACTTGACCTTTCACAATAGATCCTTATGCCTGGGACATAAAAAAATTCTCTTTCAGATCTCCATTCAAAAAAACAGTTTTTACATCCATTTGATGGGCTTTCCAACCGTTCTGAGTTGCCAAGGCGAAGAGTGTCTGGATGGTAGCCCATTTTGCTATGGGGGCAAAAGTCTCCTCATAGTCAACCCCTTCCTTCTATGCAAAACCTTTTTCCACAAGCCTGACTTTGTGCTTCTCAAGTGAGCAATCAACTTTATACTTGTTCTTGTAGAGCTACTTGCAACTTATTGGTTTGGTTCCCAATGGAGGATCAACCAGCTTCCAAGTGCCATTCTTTATCAAGGCATCATACTATTTTTGCATCGCTTCTTTCCATTCATCATGAGAAGCAACTTCTTTGAAGGAAGTTGGTTCAAAATCCGTAGACAAATTCAATTCACAATCACAAGAAACATCCATATCAACAGATGAATCATAATCGTTTACATCATCTCCATTCTGTCTAGTAGAGCTCCTTGTTCCCGTCTTTCCAATCTCATCAGGATGAACACTGTCAAGTGTCTTTGTTAGTGATTTTGGAGGACCTTTTTGAGATGGTCCAGGCTGCTCTGTTGATTGAGTTGGGGCTGAATCAATATTTTGTCTCCCAATTTTGTCAATCACATTACTTAAAGTGTCATTTGGATTAGTGGCTAGAGTTTCATGCGGGGGAGAAAGTGCTTTAGAAGAAGATTCCACAAATTGATCCAATATAGGAATCCCCCCCTTCAAGATGTGGAATCTCATTATCAAGTTTTTGAAAAGACTTTGCATGTCTGAATCTATTCAAGCGATCAAGCTGCCGCTCAACAACATTGTCAGCGTTGGAAGATTCAAAAAATATCACATCTCTAGATACTACAAACTTCTTATTAACTTCATCATAGAGACAATATGCTTTGGAGGTATTTAAATACCCCAAGAAGATACACTTACAACTCCTTGCACCAAGTTTGTTTCTTTGTTCCTTAGGTATCAAGGCATAACAGGTGGAACCAAAGACCTTGAGATGCTTTATTTGGCCATACCATATTTCATAAGGGTCTTGTTTCTAATAACATTAGATGGACACCTACTTTTTACATACGTAACACATAGAACTACATCAACCCAAAACATCAATTTTACATTCTTGAAAAACATCATGGAACGTACCATTTTTAAGATTTTCCTATTCATTCTTTTAGCGACTCCGTTCTGTTGGGGATTATAAAGCACAAATATTTGATGTTTGATCCCATGTTGGCGAAGATAGTTTTCAAATTCATTTGAAGTGTATTTTTTTCCATTATCAGTGCAAATAGAGCCAATATGAGATTGGGCATCATTTTCAATCCATGCATGAAAGTTCTTGAATGTTTGAAAAGCATCAGATTTGTTCTTCAATAAATAAACCCAACACATTCTGGTGTAGTCATCAATAAATGTCATCATATATTTATTTCCACTTGCAGAAGGAATAGGCATTAGGCCACATAACTCTGAATGAATAAGTTCAAGTTTTCTATGTGCTCTGGAATGTGAATCATGAAAAGACAGTTTGCTGTGCTTTCCTAAGATACAAGCATCACATTGCTTAAGTTTCCTAGGAATTGTAGGCAAACCAGTGACACCACTTTTCTTCAACATATGAAGGCTGTCATAATTCAAGTCTCCAAATCTATCATGCCATAAAAGACTTGATGGAATTGCACCTTCATCATAATAATAACTGTATAAGAAGTTCTGTGCACAACCAGAGGTTCCTAGCAGCTTCTGAAGTCTTTCTTCTTCTATCCCTGTCATGACAAGTGAGCGAGCTGATGCTTTTTTGACCTCAAACTTGCCATCAAACATATGAATGGAGTGTCCTCGTTGGCTGATGTTGACCAAAGACAACAAGTTTCTCCTCAACTCTAGGAGATATAGAACATCATGCAGAAGAAAGTCTGGAAGACCAGGGAGTTTGAGCCTGTTGGTGCCAAGCTCTGATGGCTTGAGTTTTGACTTGTCTGCAAAGAATACTGCTTCATCAACATTTTCAGTAAATTCTTCAAAAAAATCTCTTCTAAAAATCACGTGGCAAGTTGCTCCCAAATCAAGCAACTAATCTTTTTTCCAAGAAGCAAGTGAAGCATTAAATAAGTCTTCAGTTACTCCAATATTGCAATGTGCCACAACATAGTGAGTGAATTCGGGTGCTTTACCTTTCCCTTTGTCATTGGTTTTACCTTTTGCCTTCATTTCTTTCCTGCTCAATTCGGTCCCAAGGCAACTTACATGTGGATGCATCATGTCCATCTCTATTGCATCGTATGCAATGAAGATCAAACTTTTTTTCTTGGAACTGTCTGCCTCCCCTGCCTCTAAAATTCCTTCTTCCTCTTCCTCTTCGGCCACTTCTTCCTCTAGAAGAATCTTGTGCACGATTCTTCTCTCTATGTGCAAGACACACAGCTTCTTCAGAAGTCCGAACAATTGTCTCCTTCCCAAAAGCCTTCTTTCTCTCAACAAACTTCTTCTCAAGGGAGTCAAAGGTAATCTCCTTGAGGTTTCGACTTGCTTGCAATGATTCAAGATAATTTGAATAAGTGGGATATAGTGCCTTGACATAAGCTATGAGATGAATGTCTATTTCAACACCAGTGGTTTTTATATCATGCATAATGGATCTTACTTCTGATGCTAAAGCAAGAGGGTCATCATTTTTTAATTCAAGACTAAACAATTTAATGATCCATTGGACAACTTCAAGTTCGGAGTGAGTCATACAATTCCTTCAACTTCTGTAAGGCTTCAAAAGCATTTGAAAATCGTGAAATATGGCCACTGACCTCTTCATATATAGATGCTGCAATCAAGGCATAGGCCTTGCTGTTCTTACTTTCCCAAATGACAATCTCCTTATTTGAATTGGGCTTTGCAGGTTCATTATCTCCTCCTCCTACACAAACTCCTTTCCATGACTCATTGAAAATGACAGTGTGTTTTATCTTCCTTGACCATTCATAATAGTTCTCTTTTCTAGAGAGAACAACTCCAACAATAAATATCAATGAATGCATTTTAAAATCTGTGTACTGTGTAAAAACTGTAATTCTGCTGGCAAAAAAATGCACTTCTGGTGGCTATTTTGTAAAAAAATACAATTCTGATATATATATATATATACACACACACACAACAGAAGTATTATTTGGGGGAGGTGGTATGGGGAGGGTGTATATGGGGCAGGTATTATTTGACCGGTTGTTCGGTGGGTAGTATGGTAGTTTCATATGGTGGGTCATATGCCAGTTTGGTAGGAGGCGGGTTATATATCAATGGTATGGCAGTTATATATTAAAACCACAGTTATATATTAAAAATTAGGAGTTGGGAGGAGGCGGTATTTGTGGTATTGATTATTGGTATGGCAGAGGAGTATGTGGTATGGGAGGATTATACCATTGGAGGAAAAATTGTGGTCTAATACACAGTGTTATTAAGTGGATTATGAATCGATGGGAGGAGCGCAATAGGGAGCCACAAGCGGTGGTTTCAGGCCACCTGCAAAGGAGTAGTGGTATGGAGAGGCGCAGAGGTGATGGTATTGGAGCGATATGAACTAGGACAAAGCAACGACGTATGGTGGGAGTCGAGTGTGGTATGGCGGGAATGCGGTGGTATGGGGAGCAGTCGGGCATTAACAAACCAACTGCAAGTAATATACCAATGCAGACCACGAGTTTGACTAAGGGGGAGTGACACCGGTGGTAACACTGGTTAATATATATCGCTGCAAATAATACGATTAGCACAACACAGTCACAGTAACACAGTAATACCATCAATTCCATTCAACGTAACCTCTAACAACCATTCAGGTTCAGTCATTCACCATATACTCATCGACCATTGCAAAAAAAACTTCAATACAGAGTGCGTGAATGCACACTAGATCTAATCAATGCATATAAAATAATTCGTACTAGCATATAACTCAGGTTCAACTCCTCAGTCAACACAAATTCTCCACATATTGATATATTGCAGTGTCGTTCATTCTTCTACTGAACGCAGAGCATACTCTATCCAACACCATGCTCTAGTACACAAGGTTTATGTGCATTCAATGGGCTCCAACAGACCACTTGTTCACTACAAATTCTATGCAGGAACAACGCTCCAGGGAATAATATATTGCAAATTCTACATAGGGATTTGATAGATTGCAAAAAAAATTGATAGAAGGGAGTTACAAGTGTCGAAAGGGAAGCCAAAAATGGAACTGGCTCTAATACCATGTCAAGCGAGGAGGTAATTCCTCAAATGACTTGTGTTTTTGCATTAAGGTTGATCATAGATATATACATGGAGGGAGAGACTCATGGGCTTCATCTCCTAGTGTCTCTTCATATTCCAATTCTCTTTATTTTGTATTTACACTATTTTACATGGATTCACCTAATTCCAATGATTAGGTTTCAACACTAGAGCTCACATGTCCCACAAGTGGGACTTTGCAATTGAGGAAAACGACTTGGTAGTTAAGCTCACTTTGCTTGATTTGGGGAGCATCTTGACGGTCTCTTGACTTAATTACTCATGTATCATGGATATTATTGCATAGGTGGCAATGGGCATAACCACCTCATAGTTTACTCATTATTGACTAGACCTCTATGACCTCTATGGTTTGTTGAGGTTTGAAGAGATAATGGTATTTTATGTTTCTCTAGGCTAGATCTAGGAGAATATTATTTTATATTGAGAAGAGGTGCTTATATTGATAAGCACCTCTTGTTGTAATTCATTGCTAAAATTTGTGGAGAAAACTCTGTCTACTTTTTGTATGATGCTATGAATGGCTAGCTAGAGTGCTTTCTTGGAGACTTTTGTCTCATGGATGCTTTGCAATTGATGGATGTTCATGGATCAATGGTTTTGTGAATAGATTTGATGAGTAAGTGGTTTGTTTGAATCCTTTTGGAATTTCATTTTGAATTGTTGCAAGTGTGGTTGTGCCCTCTCTATCTTTTTGATAGGTCCTTTCTCAAAACTATTGGAGCATTTATAGTGTAGGATCTTTCCCGTGATCATCATGATGAAGCTTGTAAACTACTAGGATGATTTGCAGGGGTTTGTGTTGAGATATCTAGAGGGCAGTGTTTAGGATGATTTCTCTTATCTTGATAACTGCTTGTGATGTCTTTTTACTTTTTTCTTACTTAATAGCTTCTTCTCTTATTATTATGTTTGTTCTTATCATCAAACAACTACCAAAACAAGAAGAACAATAGTACACAAGAACACAGGTTATAGGCTACAAGCTAGGACTAAAACCTCTCTAGTTGACAGGAAAACCCGTAAATCTCTTCTCTTTGTATAGATTTTTCAATTGACGAATTCCAAGATCTCTAGACCAAGATCAATACCTTTCTAAGACCAAGTTCGACTTTCTTGATGATGTGCTTCTTTTGTCCAAGTCAAAGCTAGTCAAATCGCTTCTAGCAACACAACTTTGACCCCTAGCTTCAGAATTTCGGCCTCTACTATAGGTTTTGAAATTTTTGGCCTCTGCAATTGCTAGTGCATGCACACGTGTGAGTGAAATTTAGCCTTCCAAGGCCTCCCAGCCAATGTTGCTTGGGAGCAGGAGCGGGAGCGGGAGCGACCATTTTCAGAAGCACCAGGTTTGGGAGCGAATCCGGGAGCGATTTTTTAAAAATATATATATATATTTTTTATATTTTTTACTGTGATACACATATGTCAACAAAAACATGTAGAATGATGAATTAGAAATAAAAAACATAAAAAAGCATAGATTGATCATTGAACCAATTCACATCAATCATCTAAAAATTATAATCGTCATCAACCATGTCCACAAGATAGTAAAATACATATTACAACTGCAACATATTGAGTCTCATGAATCATGATTCATCAAATTCAATCTTAAAGTTTCAACTTCAAGCTT
>APFE030082752.1:54209-66866 GCA_000404065.3 Pinus taeda | reverse complement strand
CCAATGTGGACTTGATACCATGCTAGCCATTGACTCTCTTACCTTCAAAAGGCGCTTGAAGGTGAGGTAATAGCTACCAAATCTCGTCTTCGCAATCTTCAACAAATCCAACTCGAGTGACTGCGGAAAAGGCCATGGGTATTGCTATGATTTGTAATAAATTTTATCATTTTTTTGCCTTTCTTGTACAAATCACCAATCCATTGGTATTGTTCATTTTTGTTCTTGACAATATCATGCAACAGAAGGTTCAATGTGGGAACCAAACATTCAGACCAAAATATATTGGGGTATTTATCCTCAATAATTGCTCCCGCTTCCCTACAATTAGCAGCATTATCAGTGATGACTTGGATGACATTGTATGGCCCAATATGGTCAATTGTTTCAAGTAATGCTTCTGCAATGTTGATGGCAGTCTTGAACTTGTCTGAGTAATCATGTGCAGTTAGAAAGATGGGACCATTAACAGACACAACAAGAACACTTATCAATGGCTTGCCTTTTACATTTGTCCATCCAGCAGATATAATGGACACCCCATGCTCAGTCCAAGAACTTGTCATTCTATTCAAAGTATGTGATATTTTTGCTTTTTCATTATCAAGGCCAACGGTTCTTACCTTGTCATACCCAGGGCTCTTGTATCCTTTAGGGGCATCATTTATGGCTGAAACCATTTCGTGCCAATAAGGTGAGCGAAGAACATTGAATGGTATCCCACATGCATAGAGAAACCTGTAAACCTTTGAATCCACATCATTCCTAAACCCCTCATCAAGGAAATCTGATATGGTTCTACACCTTAAAGATGATGACCATGTGCCTCCATATCCACTGCCTTGGGAGGATGCTGAAGGAGTTCGTTGTGATTGTGAGCTTGGTTCAAAGAAACCCCTTGATTTTTTTGATTAGTATTGGGTTTCCTCCTCTTACCTTATGTATTTGGCTCTATCTGCTGCTGACACCGCTGTACAAGTTTTGATTCCTATTTGTTTGTCTCCATACCATGGCCTTTTCTCGCAGAGGTGTCTTCTAGCACGGGTGTATGAACTTGTGTAATCAGTGCTGCAATGGGGGCAATGAAATTTAGTGGTTCCACCCCCTCTCCCTGTTTCAGCCCTGTTAACATATTTCCACAATGGGGTTTGGTCTTGTTTAGTTTTTTGAGGGTCATGTTCACCCTCCTCCAGCTCCTCATCGAGGTTTTCACCAATTCGACTTTCTCCAGCTTCTTCATCCCCCTCTTCAATGTGGCCCCTCCGTTTCCTACTCTCCAGCACCATAATAACCATAAAAGGGACCGGGAAGAGGAAATTGCCCAGAAATATAGCCAGGTCCATGGTGTTTGATGTTTGTAGGGTTTTGATTCAAGAATCTGCAAATTAATTTAATTTATTGGGATTAATTAATTTAATTTATTAATTTAATTCAAATTCATGATTTTTAAACTCAATAAACTAAATTAAATTAACTAAATTACTACCTAACTAAATTAAACTAACTAAACTAACTAAATTACTAAGTTACTTACCTCTGCAGGCTTGCTCCTCGCTCCTCGGCACTTGCTCCTCGCTCCTCAGCACTTGCTCCTCGCCTTCGCCTTGCTCTTTGCTCTTGCTCTTCTCTTCTTGCTCTTGCTCAATGAAGTGATAATGAAATTTTTTTAGGCCCATTGGGCTTTTAAAACAATTTTTTTTTTAATTTTTTTTTTTTGTCCGCGGATTTTTTTTTCCGCCGGATCGCTCCCGGCGCCGCGCGAAACACTCCCGGAGCGATTTTCTAATGCCCGGGAGTGATCGCTCCCCGATCGCTCCTGGGCTTAAAAAATCGCTCCGGGAGCGACAGAGCGACTGCTCCCCACAGCGCTCTCGAAAATGGTAGGGAGCGCAAATTTTTTTAAGGGAGCGCGATTCGGGAGCAGGTTCGAGGGGGGGGGGGGGGGGGGGGGGGGGGGGGCGCTCCCCCTCAACTATGCTCCCAATAGCTTTGCTTGGCTCGCTTCCTTGTCTAGGGCTAGAAAGTCACCTATTAGGCTCCTCTTCCAACAACTTTGATCTTCTTCCAACAACTTGAGAATTTTGACCTTGAAGCAGTGAAACCCAAGCCTTCCTTCTTCGCATGTGTGAGATAGAGAGAGAAATACCCCAAAAACTTCTTCCTTCGTCCTTCTCCTTCTTCGCTAGCCTTCTTCTGCTTCTCCTTCGCTTGGATGATGAAAAGTGAATGTGTGTCTAAAGGAGGTCAAGTTCCCTCCTTTATATGCGCTTCTAAGGTGGATGGGGCTCTTCAAAATAGGCCGACTTCTTAGCTTCCAGGCCGACTTGGTCTTGAAGGGTACTTTGACACTTTTAAATACAAAATAAATTCTCTTTACAAGTTACAATGTGCCCGGTGGGGTCTTCAACTTATGACAATGACTCTTTTAACTTCTTGACCTAGGACAAACCCTAGAAGCACTCAATGGGTGCTTTACATCTAAAATAAAAGACGTTGAACATGAAACCCATGCTCCAAAATATCAATAATAAATTTTCATTCATTTCAAAATATTCAAGAATCAAAAGTACATTTCATATTTATGAAGATTGAAGCTAGTTACACATTTTTCAACACTCCCTCTTAACTAGGGAGGTATTCATAAATGGTACATGGACATTCTCAGAAGATATCTCATAAGAAGAGTCAAATTGGTAACCCATTTGTTTAGCATCATAACAACCTTTATTGTCACATAGCAAGGCCTTGACTAACAACTCTATCTCTCCACAAGATCAGAGCACAATGCTGGCGAGGCCAGTGATTTATAAACACCATCATCATTGTCTCTCAAGGCACATACCCCACTCAGGTGTTCACAGAGTATGTCCTTCCAGGACTATTCTTATCTTGGATAGCCAATCGTCAAAGAATATTGGTCCTTTATGACTACTCTTATCTTGGATGCTCTGCCTCATCCTCAAAGAGTATAGGATGCCAGATGCTTACCCAATCCTCCATTTTTTCTTCCCAAGTGAAGACAATAATGATGTGTATATCTCTCCTTCTCAACTAGGGAGGATATATCAACCAAACCAAGCTTGTCTCTCAAATACACAAGCTTCTTATTAGGAAGAGATTTAGTCAATACATAAGCTACTTGCTCATCGGTGGAGATATACCGTAGCTGCAACACACCATCTTGCACTAGATTTGGAATGTAGTGATACTTGTTATTTATATGCTTTTTCTTTCCATGAAACATTGGGTCTTCAGACAACCTTATACAACTGGTGTTATCACAATGTATCACTATAGGGTCTATTGTTCCTTCAAACAAGTCAGACAACAACTTCCTCAACCAGACAAATTCTCTGCTTACTTCACAGGCTGCAATATATTCAGCTGCAACACTACTCAAAGCAACCGATTCTTGCTTTTTGCGCATCCATGAAACCATAAAGGATCCCAAACTAAAACATCCTCTTGTAGTGCTTCTTCCATTCTGCTCACTGCCTCCCTAGTCGGAATTTGTATATCCAATCAAGCGGACATGCTTCTGCTTATCATATTTCAGGCAGTAGTGGATTGTTTCTTGTAGATATCTCAGTATATGCTTGTCTGCTATTCAATGATCATGCTTGGGTTCCATCTGGAACTAACTGAGAATATTCACTGCAAAACATGTTTGTTCGAGTATTCACCAAGTACATCAACAAGCCAATCAATTCTCTGTACCTGGTAGGATCCACTGGGCTTGATTCATAACTTCTTAGCCTCTTCAAGTTTGTGATCATTGGGGTTGTTGTAGGTTTACAATCCATCATGTCAAACCTCTTCAACATCTTGATCACATACTTTCCTTACCTAGATAAATCTCATCGAGTAGCTGCCAAACTTCTAGTCCTAAATAATAATGCATCAATCCTGGATCCTTCATGTCGAATTTTGCTGCTAGGTTCTTCTTACATTCTTGAATTCGACCTTCCACACCTGTCATGGAAAGATCATCCACATATAGAAGAATGATTACAGGCTCATTCATCAGAACTTTGATATAGAGATTCAGATTAGGAGAACTCTTTGTGAAGCCCAATCATTGTAGGTATGAATCCATCCTTGCATACCATGCCCTTGGTTCTTGCTTAAGGCCATATAATGCCTTCTTCAACTTGCAAACATAAGCCTCTCTATCTTTGACTTCAAATCCCAAGGGTTTCTCTATGTAGACTTCTTCATCTACAGTGCCATTCAGAAATGCAGTCTTGACGTCCATTTGATGAATGTTCCTTCTCATCAATGCTGCCAAGGAGACCAGTGAATATATAGTTGTATACCTTGCTGCGGGAGCAAATGTATCTTCATAATCGATGCCTTCTTGTTGAGAGAAGCCCCTAGCCACAAATTTTGCCTCATGTTTATTCTTATAGAGCCATTTGGAAGCTACCACTGATTTGTCTTCAGGCATAAGTACGATCTCCCAAACCCCATTCTTTATTATCGATTGATACTCTTCATTCATGGCATCTTTCCATTCTTGATGATTAACAACCTCTTCAAAGGTGGATGGTTCTGCTTCTATTGGCTTTGTCATATAGGCTGCATACCCAAAATATCTTTTGGGTTTCTTGCTTTCTCTAAATGTGCCTTTGGCTGCTCCATGTCCCTTTGCATCTACTAAAGCATATTTCAACCAGTTAGGTCCCTTTCTAGTTTCGGGGATGACCATAGGTTGCATGGGTTCACTGGAACCTTCATCTTCATGATTTGATTCTTCTTCATCCCCTGGACCTTCCTCTTCAAATATATGAAGTTCTTCATCACCAGAGTCCATCGGGAGATCCTTTGATTATTTGAATGCAATACTTTCATCAAATATCACATCTCGAATAACTTCTATTCGGTGTCTTTTTATGTAGATCCTATATGCCTTGGAAGTATTACTATAGCCAACAAATGTTCCCTTCATGCCTGAAGTATCCAATTTCTTTCTCTTATCCTTTGATATATGAATATAGTCAGGGCAACCAACATTTCGGAGATGGTTCACGCTCGATTTTTCCCCAGTGAATGCTTCTTCAAGAGTCATGTTGTCTAGTGATTTGTGAGGACTTTAATTTTGAATGTATACAACAACCTTTGTTGCTTCACCCCACAAACTTTTTGGCTAATCTTGATCATGTAACATGGATCATACACTTTCTTCAATAGATTGATTCTTTCATTCTGCAACTCCTTTTTGTTCGGGATTGTATGGGACTTTCAACTCCCTCTTAATCCCATGCCCCTTACAGAAGGTTATGATTTCCTTTGAAGTATATTCTCCTCCATTAACGAACCTTAATATCTTTATTCTCCTTTCTGTAAGGTTCTCCACTTCAGCTTTGAATTTTTGAAATTTAACGAATACTTCATCCTTGGATTTCATCAAATAAACACAAGTTCCCCTTGAATGGTCATCAATGAATGTTACATAATATAGATGGCCTCCAAGAGACTTTGCAGACATAGGGCCACAAACATCAGAATGAATGAGATCCATAATTTCTTTTGACCTTGAAGCACTGCTTTCAAATGGTCTCTTGGTATTTTTACCCAATGCACATCCCTTGCATACTCCTTCATGATCCTCCTTGAGTTCGGGGATGCCATTCACCATTGAATTTAGAGTTTGTAAGATTTTGTAGTGAAGGTGACCAAACCTTCTATGCCAAAGTTCACATGGGCTAACTTCAATTTGAACCAAAGCTTGAGAGAGGGGAGTTAGCAATCTGTAGAGTCTTCCATCACATATCCCAATCATCTTTGCATTTTTGATGCTAGAGTTTTTATCCCATACTACAACGTTTCCATCTATGAAAGCAATTCTATCTGCCTTCTTCTAGACATTAATTGGAAAGCAGATTCTTATGCAAACTTGGAACAAATAGGATGTTGTTGAGATGAATATTTCCTCCATTCTCTAGCTCCAACAATTTTGATCCAATTCCTTTCACAGGATATCTCTTCTTGTCACCAAGCTCAACGGAGTAAGAAGATTTTCCTCTTGACAATGTCTTTAGTTGCTTGTGCTCACCAATCATATGTCTTGATTCTCTACTGTTGATCACCCAAATATTTTCATCTTCAAATGTGCCAGTAAGTGCTGAGAATAGTCCTTAGTCCTTTGTAAATGTCTTGGTCATATCCTTCTTGAGAGAAAATAGCAGATCCCATAGTTCTTTAATACCCTTCTTGAGATGGCTTGCCACCATAGTACACTTCTTTAGGAACTTCTTCAATGTAGTAGAGATCTTGTCATGCCCTTAGCCAACCTTAGCTCTGATACCATGTTGAGAAATCTAGAGGGCAGTAGTTAGGATGATTTCTCTTTTCTTAATAACTGCTTGTGATGTCTTTTTACTTTACCTTACTCATTAGCTTCTTCTCTTATTATTATGTTTGTTCTTATCATCAAACAACCGCCAAAACAAAAAGAACAATAGTACACAAGAACACAGGATATAGGCTGGAAGCTAGGGCCAAAACCTCTCCACTTGAGAGGAAAACCTTTAAATCTCTTCTCTTCTTATAGATTCTTCAATTGACGAATTCCAACACCTCTAGACCAAGACTAATACCCTTCCAAGACCGAGTCCGACCTTCTTGATGATGTGCTTCTTTTGTCCAAGTTAAAGCCAGTCAAATCTCTTCTAACAACACAACTTTGACCCCCAGCTTTTGAATTTCAGCCTCTACTGCAGGTCTGAAATTTTCGGCCTCAACAATTGCTAATGCATCCACACGTGTGAGCAAAATTTAGCCTTCCAAGGCCTCCCATCAACTTCGCTTGGTTTGCTTCCTTGTCTAGGGCTAGAAAGTGACCTTTTAGGCTCCTCTTCCAACAACTTTGATCTTCTTCCAACAACTTGAGAATTTTGACCTTAAAGCAGTAAAAACCCAAGCCTTCCTTCTTCGCATGTGTGAGATAGAGAGAGAGAGAGAAATAGCCCAAAACTTCTTCCTGTGTCCTTAGTCCTTCTTCACTAGCCTTCTTCTGCTTCTCTTTCGCTTGGATGATGAGAAGTGAATGTGTGTCCAAAGGAGGTCGAGTTCCCTCCTTTATATAGGCTTCTAAGGTGGACTAGGCTCTTCAAAATAGGCCGATTTGGCCTTGAAGGGTATTTTGATACTTTTTTAAATACAAAATTAATTCTCTTTACTAGTTACAATGTGCCTGATGGGGTCTTCAACTTATGATAATGACTCTTTTGACTTCTTGACCTAGGACAAACCCTAGAAGCACTCAATGGGTGCTTGACCTCTAAAATAAATGACCTTGAGCATGAAACCCATGCTCCAAATTTCAATAATAATTTTTCTTTCATTTTACAATATTCAAGAATCAAAAGTACATTTCATATTTATGAAGACCAAACCAAGTTACACATTTTTCAACAGCTTCTAGTGGATAGCCCTAACTATCCCCCTGTTTACAATTGTTTTTTTTTTTCAAGAGGAGCCTTAGTTGACCCCATATGCCTAATAAATCAAATGGGTACTACTCTTCATTATTTTGTCAATCATAAGTTAAAAATTCAAAATCTTCCTTTTTGTTTAGGGTAAATCTGAATTTTGTAACTTGCATTTAAATTTTTAACCATAAAAGTTGAGAAATGCTTGCATTTTTGGTCATTGCGTTTTAGAGGCTCGCTATCTGAAGTTCTTATTACACTTATACTATTGTGACTTGCTCATCTAAGGCTCGCGCTGCTTGATGGCTCGCATATGTTCTGTAGCTCGCCCACATACTTATACTATGAGGCTCGAATCGTTATACCCTGTGGTTAGCATTTCATGGATCGTATTATTACACCAGTGAATTCATTTATCTTTGAGGATCGTGGTTCTATATTATTCTGATTGACTTCGCATTAGTGGTATCTCACATTATGGCATCATTTGATTTTGTGGATTACATCATACATTATAGTGAGGGATCACATCATATTTTACAGGTGGACTCGCACCTTTATGACTTGTTCTTTGTAGCATGCTCTTCGTGGTTACTGTATTACAGTGGCATCAAATTATATTGATACGTTGGCATCGCTTGACTGACTAGTAGCATCGCTTGACTTTATATTGATTGTGTATTGGCATTACTCTTTATGCTTTGTGGCATCGCAAATCACTCCGTGGTATCACACATTATATTCTGTTGTGGCATTACATTATATTTAGTGGCAATGCTTATACTCAGTGGTTCGCATGGCATACATACAATGGTTCACATAACAAACATTTAGTGGCTCGCAAAACAAGCATAGTGGCATCGAAAGACAAATACATTCTATGTATGGCGTCGCTTCTATATATGACATCTCTTCTATGTTTTCTGTGGGGCATGACCTCTATACTCTTCATATGACATCTCTTCTATATCTCTGTGTTTATGACATTAATAAAAGGCCAAGATATTAGTGACATATGACCAGAATACATGATTGTGATCTACATGTATATATCAGTGACCTTGATGTATGAGTATTGTTGTAACCTATTAATAGTAAGACAATATTCTTGAAAACAATGATGCATGACTGTGTGACCTTGATGCATATGTATTTGGCTGCAGCCTATTGACGATGAGACATGACAGTGATAACAATGACTATGCTCCTATGATGACAGTGACCATGCTATTATGATCACAGTAACTATGCTTCTATGATGATAGTGACCTTGATCATCATGACAATGATCTTCATATCATATGTGACAGTGACATGATAACAACTCTTTTGGACTTGCTTCGTTCAATTCACAAACGAAGTTGTGAACTGACTTGAGTTGGCCCTAGTGTTGATTTGGGCTAGCATCAGATGCGCTGTAGCCATGAAAATTGTTGGAGAGGCTAAAGCACATGAGATCTCCAAGACCCATAAATGGTTTGGGCAGATTCTTCCTGGTTTAGGAGATATTAAAATAATTAATATTTTTAATGGAGTTCCTAAGTCTAAACTTAGGAAAAATAAAATATTAATGAGTATTAATATAAAACTGGGTTAGAAGGTTCCAAAAGGCATGGATCAAGCCAAATCTAATCTTAGCCGTTGATTAGAGATGTAATCTCGACCATTAATGGACCAACATGAAAAGTATAAGAGGAGGCTTGAGGGTCAGTTGGAGAACACATTGGAGTGATCAGTCATTCAATTTACTAGAGCAGGGTTTGCTAAGTAAAGTCGAATCAGTGATTAGCAGTGAGGGGCAGTGAGGGGCAGTGAGTACTGGACAAAGAGGCAGAGATAGTGTCGAGAGACCAGCGCAAAGGCAGAGATAGTGTCGAGAGACCAGCGCAAAGGCAGAGATAGTGTCGAGAGACCAGCGCAAAGGCAGAGAGGTAGACGCAGAAGTCAAAGCAGGCCACACAGAGCCCAACAGAAACAACGCAGAGGCTAGAGGACTTGCGTCATCCATGCAGAGGGCAACAGGAGTGACGCAGAGGGTCCCAAACGCTGCGTAGTGCCTCAGAGGGTTCTGAGGCTGACACAGAGGATAGGAGGGTTGACGCAATGCTTTAGTGTCGCTGGAGAGGGTTTCGCGGCGCAGGTTTTTTGAATACCTGCTTTCGAAGAGAGAGGTATTAGTGCCAATTATTTTTCTTTGTCGGGTGAGCCAATTTGGCACCCAGTTGTACTCAACGATATACTGCATAATAATAAACCCTTAGAATTGCTGCACCAGTTTTCTCGCATTGGGTGTTTTTGGGGGTGAGTTGTCCAAAAATAACGGTGTCACTTGTGTGTTTGTTTTATTTTAGCTGTTGACCTATAGATGGTTGAGACTGTATTGTGTTTATTTCATTATTTATATGTTTTAAATAACTTGTTCATAATTAACAAGTAGAAGAAATAAACCAAAAGAATACAGATTAAATTTCTAAAGGATAGACTTAGAAATTTCAATGCTTGGGAGGCCTGATGTGATTGATGCATCTCATTCTTATAATATGTTATATGAAAATGTTCAGAAATGCAATTATCTACAACAAAGAACAATCTAGCCCTAAAAATTAATAGTTGGCAACCGAAATTATAGCTCATACTCCACATTCCACATGGTGTTCAAATTTGGTGATTGTAAAGAAAAAGAAAGGATCTATTAGGTTATGTGTTGATTTCATAAACCTTAACTTGCATGCAAAAAGGACAATTATCCCTTGCCTAACATGGAAACCTTATTGCAAAGGGTCACAAGGTTTGAAATGATGTCATTGTTAGGCGGGTTCTCAGGATACAATCAAGTCATGGTCAAGAAGGAGGATAGTAGACTACTTTCACTATTCCATGGGGAACATTTGATTACTTAAGGATGCCTTTCGGTTTATCAAATGATGGAGCTATATCTCAAAGGGCTATGGACTATGCCTTAAAGGGTCAAATTGGCAAAATTATTGAAATATACTAGGATGAATTTACTGTTTTTTCAAAGGATGGATCAACACACATTAGTCATCTTAGGCAGATCTGTGAGAGGTGCAAAGAATATTGTATCTCCTTGAACCCAACAAAATTCGTATTTGGGTGATTGAGGGCACGTTGTTGGGCCATATAATTTTGAAATATGGGATAAAGATCGATCTAGAAAGGGTAGAAGCAATTGAAAAGGCTCCTTTACTCCATAACATTAAGCCACTCCAAGCTTTCCTTGGGAAAACTGACTTTCTTAGAAGATTTATTCCAAACTTTGTTGAAGTGGCAAAGCCCATTCAAGCTCTTTCAAAGAAAAATGTAAAATTTGAATGGGGTAACCAAGGAAAGAAGGCCTTTAAAGATATAAAAGGATCTATAACAAAGGCTCCCGTACTTGTGAGTCCAAATTATGCAAGGATTTTATGATTTTGTCTTCTGCTTCTGAAGACACAACTTCAGGGTATTGCTCTAGAAAAATGATGAGGAGCAAGAGCAACCAATTGCATTCACGAGCAAGGCATTACAACACTCAAGAGTTAAAATATCATGCTATGGAAAAACAAGCTTATGCCTTGGTGAAATCACTTAAGCATTTCAAGGTGTATGTGGGGTATTCAAAGATCATAGCTTTTGTTCCACATTCAACGGTGAAGGATATTTTAACGCAAGCAGATTGCTTAGGTACTAGGGCTTGGTGGGTCACAAAGATACAAGAGTATGATTTGGAGTTTAGGTCCACCAAATTAGTCAAGGGTCAAGGTTTGACCCAAATGCTCACAAAAGGGAACGAGAAAGCCTTGGGATTGGTTTGACAAAACACATCATCATGACCGACAATTCCAAGAAAGCTTAAAATATTAGAGCAATTGGGCTAGTATGGTGACATCATCTATTATTCACTTAACCTTACTAGCCCAAGTCACTTGGTCATAAGAGAAGAGCTTTAAGGTAAAGGCTTCAAAGTTAAAGGCTTTAAGGTTAAAGGTTAAAGGCTTCATCCATAATGGGCTCGGTTGGAGAAATTCAGAAGGTCTTGTGCTTAGATGAAGATGAAGCCTAAAGACTTATTTCAGAGTTTCATACAAGATTTTGTGGGGGCCACTATGGAGCTAAAACTACGGCCCATACGATTCTTTAGAGCCGGATATTATTGGCCTACCTTGTTTTTAGATGTGCACAAATTTGTGAGGGGATGTCAAGCTTGCCATTTGTTCACAGGGAAACAAAAGCTTACCACATTACCTTTGCAACGAGTGGTGGTTGAGGCCCCCTTTCAGCATTGGGGCCTTGATTTCAAAGGGAAGTTTAAAGATAATTCGAGTAATCGGTACTCATGGATATTGACAACAACATATTATTTCACTAGGTGGGTAGAGGCCATCCCTATAAGATTTGGCATCGAGATAGTTGTGATGGATTTTTTAGAAGATAAAATTATCATCGGGTTTGGAGTCCCTATGAAGATCACAACTGAGAATGCCAAGGCTTGTAGTTTAGCTGCGTTCTCATCTTTTTGTTTTAAATATGGCATTATCTTATCCCATTCATCTAACTATTATTCCCAATCAGTGTTACTTGGGAGCGGGAGCGAAAGCGTGGAGCGGGAGCGAAAACGGGAGCGGGAGCAACATTTTTAGAAGCTCCTGGTTTGGGAGCGAATCTCGGAGCGTTTTTTATATAATATATATATTTTTATATTTTGATACATATATGTCAACAAAAACATGAAGAATAATGAATTAGATATAAAAAACATAAAAAACATAGATGGAACCATATAACAACAATCATCTAGAAGTTATAATCTTCATCAACCACGTTCACAAGTTAGTAACATAGTAACATACAACATATTGAGTGTCATGATTCATCAATCTTAAAGTTTCAAGCTTTCAAAATTCAATATATAACATTTATCATCATTGATCACCAAAGTTGTACTTGTAAGCTAAGTGTAACCATTACAACAAATAATATCTAACATGAAATGAAATGTTATAAAATGAAATGAAATGAAACAACTTTCAACTTTCATGAAGCATCATATTCATAATTCATTACTAATGAGTTATAATTGCCAACTTCAAACTTAAATTGTCATATATTGTTTAAAAAAATATCATAATAAATATGAAAGAGTCAATGGTTATAAAAACTACTAGAAACTAGAAAAGAGAAGTAAATCTATTATCTATTTCTTATGCTTGGGCCTCTTGCCACC
>APFE030082752.1:8702-38498 GCA_000404065.3 Pinus taeda | reverse complement strand
TAGATGCACTCAAGAGGAGACAAGGATGATGGAGAGAGACAAGTTCTCTATTGGAAATGAACCTACTGCCTTCTCCACTCATGCAAAAAGGAAGAATAATGTTGGTCCAAGAAGACAAGGTCAAGGATCTAAGAAGGGATTCAAAGAAAGAAGAAAAGGAAGGTGCTACAATTGTAACAGGTTTGACCATTATGTTAGAGTGTCCTCATAAGAAGAATCCTCCAAGGGATGATGACAACAACAACAACAATTTCAAAGGCAATGGCAATCAAAGGAACAATAGGTTCAACAACAAAGGAAAGAGGAATCCTCCCGCTGTTTGAAATGGAAATGGTCGACCTCCCAAAAGGAAAATAAGTGCCAGGTATGATGAAAGTAATGCTGTAGAAAAACAAGATGAATTCTATCTTATTTCTGCTCTATCTATTGCCTCTCCTTCGGATACTTTGGATCATTGGTTGATTGATAGTGGAGCCTCAAAACACTTCACTGGATATAAGGAGGCCCTCTCAAATTTGGTTGAGAATAAGACTAATTTAGAGATCATACTTGGAGATAATGCCACCCACCCCGTGAAAGGGATAGGCATTGTCACTCTTCACTTGAATCAAGGGCAATGGTTACCATTCATCTACAAGATGTGTTGTATGTGCCCGATTTGAAGAAGAACTTGGTATCTATTTTTGCGATGGAAGACAAAGGTTTCAAGGTAGCATTCATTGATGGAAATGTACATATTTGGCAAAGAAACCCTCAAGATACATTTACACTTGGATTTAGGGTTGATGGTGTCTATCAAGTTGGTGGAAGTTCTTTGGGAGCTTTGGCAAACGATACTTCTCTTCAATTTGAGCTATGGAACCAAAGATTTGCCCACTTACATTACAAAGCCTTACATGGGGTAAGGAAGATGGTCACAGGGATGCTCGACTTTAATATGGATTGTGAAGGAGTTTGTCAGGGTTGTGTAGCTGGGAAACATATAAAGGGACCATTCCCTTCTAGTGAAAGCAAGACAACTGATATTATTCAATTGGTCCTTTCTGACCTATCTAGTGCCCTACTCGTAACTTCATTGGGAGGATACATATACTATGCAATCTTTGTGGATGACTTCTCATGCAAAACGTGGATCTATTTCTTTAAGAGGTAGGATGAAGTGTTCAAATGGTTATGTTCTTTCAAGGCATTGGTGGAAAATCAAACAGGAAAGAAGATCAAGATGTTGAGGACCGACAATGGAACCGAATACGAATAAAATGAATTCAATGACTTTTGTAGAGAGGTTGGCTTTAAGAGGGAGACCACTGTGCCATACACTCTTGAGCAGAATGGCGTTGTTGAAAGGGAGAATTGCACAATTATGGAAGCCACTCGTCCCATGGTCTATGATCAAGGTCTACTGAAGTTCTTACGGGGAGAAGTTGCCAACACTATTGTATGTGTTCAAAATAGGAGCGCACATCAAGCTTTGGATTTCAAAACACTTGATGAAGTCTTTACTGGTAAGAAACCTGATGTTTCTTATTTTAGAATCTTTGGTTTTCTGATATATTTTCATGTGCCTAAAGAGAAAAGGAATGTGTTGGAACCTTTTGGGAAGAAAGGCATATTTGTTGGCTACAGTGAAAATTCAAAGGCATATAGAATTTGTGTACTTGGTCAAAGAGATGTGGAAGTAAGCCATGATGTCACCTTTGATGAAGACACTACCTTGGGAAAGCCAAAGATCTCCCCAACTAAAGGAAGGAAATGAAGACGTTGCCGAAAAACAAGATAAACCTTCGACGGATGAGCTTATGCCCAATGTTGAAGGTCTGATGGATCCTATTGATCCACTTCCTGGTGATCTCTCTACCTCAAGGAAACGACCACTATGGCTCAAAGATCCTCTTGAAGACGCTGCAAGATATATTGCCCCAAGAGGGACATTTTGCGAAAGTAAGAAGCCAAATAGGTATAAAGGGTACTTGGCTGCCATGAGTACTATTGTTCAAGTTGAGCCTTGGATGTTCGAAGAAGCCGTAAAGCACCAAAGTATGGAAGGATGATGATGGAAGTACTGAAAAATATAAGGCCAAGTTCGTAGCTCGTGGGTTCTTTCAAAAGGAAGGAGTGGGCTATGATGAAATATTTGCACCGGTTGCTCAATATACTACTATCTGATCTATTATTGCTCTCACTACCAATCAAGGATGGAGCCTAGATCAAATGGATGTCAAATTGATTTCTTGCATCGCTTGCTTAAGGAGGAAGTCTACTTGGAACAACCTCAGGGGTTTGAGGTTTAAGATCAAAGGACACATGTATGTAGGTTGAAGAAAGCCCTCTATGGGTTGAAGCAAGCCCCTAGGGCTTGGTACAAAAGGATTGACAATTATCTTATGAAGCTGGGATTTACAAGGAGCTATGCTAATCCTAACGTCAAGGTTGAAAAGGACACGCCTCTTATTTTGGTCCTTTATGTTGATGATCTCTTTCTAATAGGTGCAAACCCTCTCATTTATCAATGCAAGAGGGAGTTGATTTCCGAGTTCGAGATGAAGGACCTAGAATTGATGCACTACTTCCTAGGCCGGGACGTCTGGCTAAAGCCAGGCGAGATTTTCCTTTTCAAGGAAAATACATTGTGAAGCTGCTAGAGAGATGTGGGTGTTGGCCCCTAATTTTGACTTTTTTCACCATGCACATTCCACCATTCTATCATCCCTTACCACCATATCATGATCATATTTGTCATATTTTGGCCTCTTTTTGCACATTAAGGTAACATAATTATGTCTTTTAATTTTTAGAATTTTTAGTAAAAATTGGGTATTAAAAATTATTTTTGGCAGAAACAAAATTTCCTGTAATGGCTCCATTAAAGTCGTATGTGTAGGACACCTGGGCACAAACTGAGGACAGGTTCAAGAAGTACAATAACCAATGATGAATAGACTCCTATTGGCACACTCCAGATGAGTCAGAACAATCCTGGTCAAAGCTGGTCAAACTTGACTAGTCACTCAGGAAATCCCCTGATTTAGGGGCAGTTTTGTAATTTTGTGGAAACTGCCCATATTTTGTGCAATAAAGGGATGAATTTGACCCTAGTAGCTGGAATAAGACTCTCATTGGTTGTTACAACCATTATAGCTGATTTAGTTATACTTTTAGCCTATTTAAGCACAACAACTAAACAACTATGGACATATATTATTATCATTGTGATTACTCTCTTTTTAAATACATTTGAAGACTTGCTCTATATTTTTTATGCTTCATTGATGTGGGATTTGAATGGTGAATTGCTCTAGTTGATTGTTTTAGAGGTGTACCAAGCAAAGGTGGAGGGCCCCCATTCTAAGCTAAGTACACTATTTTGTGAATTAATGTGCATAATTGTGAATAAGTTAGCATTTTAGTTTTCTGTATGATCTATTGTGAAATTTTTCTATATAAATTCATTAGCATTGTATGATCATTTAGATTTTGGAATTGATCTCCTTTCAGTGACTAGTTTTGATAAAGAAGGACAACCGAGGCCTCCAAGTTGGAGCCTCTTCTTTGTGGACTAAGAATTGGATTGAAATCTCTTTCTATGCATTCATCTTTTCTTTCTTTCTTAAATCAAGTGTTATGCTTTATGGTGGAATTGGCTTTGTTGGAATCGGAATGATGAGGAAGGACAACCAGGACCTCTAAGTTAGAGGCTCTTCCTTGTTGGCTATACTCCACATAAAATCTTTGCACATTTGCTTTTAAATCAAAATTTCAATGCCTTTTTACAATCAATAATTTACATTTGTAATATGCATTTGCATTATTTTAATCTAAACAACTACTTCCTACATTAGTTAAATCTAAGTTCCATATGCCTTGGTGTGCTTCTAAGTTTACCAACCTGGATTGATATTAAAACAGATGCTCTAATTGAACTCCATAAATTAGATTGACAGTGGGCTGGTGGAATGCAAGTTTGTGTATACTCCAATGGAACTCAACTTCAAGAAGCTATGTGGAAATGTTGTTGGGCTTGAATTGGCAAACCCTTTTGAGTATAGACAATTTGTGGGGGCCCTGACGTTCTTGATAAACTCCCTCCTGGACATATGCTTCACTGTACATACTTTAAATCAATTTATGGTTGAGCCTTATCACGTACATTGGATTGCTGCTAAGAATCTCTTGAAATATCTTGGTGGTACAATCAACTATGGGCTAAGATACACTGCCAAGAATTTGAGGCTACATGGATATTCTGATGCTGATCAGATTGGCAATGTGGTGGATAGAAAGAGCACATCAGGATGTTGCTTCTCATTGGGATTTGCTTCAAATTCATGGATGGGCAAGAAACAAAAATCGATTGCTCTTAAGCACCGCCGAGGTCGAATACATTGCAGTTAGTATGGCCTGTTGTGAAACTATTTGGTTGAGGAAGCTCTTTAGTGAGCTATTTGAGCAAGTGCTAGATACCACTGTTATCTATTGCGATAACCAGAGTGGGATTCGCCTTTCAGAGAATCCCGTGTTCCACGACCGCTCCAAGAATATTGATATCAGGCACCACTTTATCCTCACGAAGCCCTTGGGGAAGGTCAAATTCTTAACCTTCCGAGAGAGACTTGGAGTCATGGAAGGACCCTCCCATGAGGGTCCCACTTGAGTTGGACATTGAGCTCGAGGAGCTCTTGGGGGCCTGGGGTGTTTCTTGGAGCTATGAGCGACAATAGGGTGAGTGGTTCACCTTCCCCTATGGGTACATTACAGGGGGAGTGGTTCACCTTCCCCTGTGATACCCCATGGTGATATATGAGAGCATAGGATGAGTCGCTCACCTTCCCCTATAGTTGATGATATATGCATAGGATGAGTGGTTCACCTTCTCTTATGGCATATGAGCAGGATGAGTGGTTCACCTTCTCCTTCGGATGCCCCAACATACATCCTACCCATGTAGTTTGAGACTCATGGGAAGTACCTCTCATCTGGCCAATGAGTTGGGAAAAGTGGATAGGGACCATAACACTACAGATGGACGTATTGTGTACTGTTGTACTCCCTATGTATAGGATGTATTGTATTTAACAACTCAATCTGGGATAAAATCTGATTGGAATTCTACCATTGGACTAACTTTTGTCAGTGGAGAGTGGCAAGGTCTTGTGACTCACTCTTGATCGATTCTCCTTCATTATCTACATCAGTGTTCAACAGAGTTGAGACGAGATGCAAAGATGGTACATGATGATTGCTTGTCAGATATTGGCAGGTGGAATTCTCTCTAGTTGAGAGGGAGTGTTAAAATTGACAACTAGGGCCAAATTGCACTTTGGACAACTCATTTGATGGAGATAATTGTTGCATTGAATTCCTCTTTTCCAGAGGACCAAAATTGATCTATAGATCACTAAATTTGGACAAGGAGAAATGTGTTTTTGAAGTGAAGCCCACACATGTGCAAATTGTCAAGATCAATCACATCATCATGTAGGCTCATGAAGCCCAACAAACATGTCTTTTGGCCCTCAACGACTTGTGTGGTAGGAAGGAGGACAAAATTACAGGGCTGAAATTCTGAAGTTTTTTGCAGTTTGACTAGGGTTTTACTAGTGTTGAATTTGACTTTTTGGGCACCTTTTGAATTCAATTTTTTGGGGGAATCTTTGTCTTAGAAGGCCACATTTACTGGCACAAATATCGAGGTGATTTGAGCACTTTGACATGCGTTCACTGCAAGTTTGACTTCAATTTGAGCGATTTTGACTGCTATTTTTCTGACTGTTTTGGGCTAACTTTGAATAGCAAGGAAGGCCGAATTTGATTGGGTTTGACCCAATGTTTTAAAACTCCGACTCGGGTTTGGAACCGGCCAAGGGTCGACTTCGACTCTGAATTCGACTCGGTCGGTTTGATTTCAATGACTTTGTCATTGTAAAAGATACATCAAATATTTATTTTTTATGAAAAAATATAATTTTAAAGATTTTCATTCATGTTTCCAAACACAAAGCATTATAATATAGAGAGAAGACAAGATATGATCAAAGTAGGCTCATGAATATATCCGTTATATCAAAATGGCACCCAGTGCACTATCCAATACATACATGATATAGAGATCAGAACAAAAACACATAACCAAGGAGGCTCTAAATGGCTACAAGAAAAGTAAAACATCACTAGTCACTAGTCACTATTGGCTACTGCTAGAGAAGCCAACATCATCTGGCTCAGACTTTGAATCAGAGTTAGATAGGGAAATCGATGGCTCCTTCTCCTCATCACCATCTCCAACTACAACTGTAGAAGTAGTAGCACTAGCAGGCGCAACAACTGCATGCTAAGATAGATGAGCTATGTGCTTCCATCGTGGCTGAGTAAAGGAAGTGCCTGCAACTAGAGGACTTGGGGCTGGGCCTAGTACTAGTACTAGTGGATTTGCATTTAACTGAACATGATGTTCAACTACTGCCTCCATCTGTAAATCCAAATCAATACCAATATCCTCATCAGAATCAAACTTTGCTAGATGACTCTCCACTACCCAATCTGATGTTGGATCAATATCTTCCAACACAATGAGATCTATATCAGGTCTTATGTTCAGCAATTGGTTGCGTCTTAGCCAAAGGTTGTATTGGACATAGACTAGATCATTTAACCGTTTTTGTTCCAAATGGTTTCTCTTCTTTGTGTGAATCCTCTCGAAGACAGAGCAATTGCGTTTACACTCAGTAGCATTGCAAGTTTGACTAAAAATACGGATTGCAAACTTCTGCAATTGAGGACAATGGCTACCAAATGCCTCCCACCATTGTGTTGCCAAAAACATAGTTGTGTAATGAGTTAGCTCAACAAATTATATCCAACTTTCAAATTGTAAACAATTTAACAAAATAAGAATTTGAAAATTGAAATTGTTTGTTTACCTTGCTCATCTGCTTCCCTTGTAATCCTTGCTAGGTTCTTGTCAAAGGTACCTGTGGCTCTGCTGAAACAAGTGATTTGTCAGTGTATCTCCAACTGGTCACTCTCCTTAGGGACCATGCGATCTATGCTGTCAATCAATCCATCTCTAACCTCCCCAGTCAAAGCTTCTACCTCTAGAGCTTTATAATGACACCTTGGATTCAGAAAATACCCAGCTGCACGTATAGGGTGATGGAGTTGATTGTTCCATATTTGATCAATGATTTCCCAGATTGGCCCATACTTAGCCACTCTATCCTTGTATGCTGCCTTTATTTGGTCCTTTACTTGATCCATAACCTCATAAATGAAGCCCATAGCCAATCTTTCCCCATCCACCAACTGCAACACCTTAACCAGTGGCTCAACAACCTTCACAATCTTTGCTGCCTTTTACAAAATATTTCGTCATTAACTTTCTTTCTCACATCTTTGCCATCTTGTTTGTGATACCATTGAAATTCATTCCATTCATCCTTGGAAAGCACCCTTTGCAAGTTTCTAGGTTGGGAAAGCATAGATTGCAATGTCAAAAAATGAGTTGCAAATCTAGTGATGGAAGGCCTAATAATATCTCGGCCCCTTGTGTGTTTCCTCATAAGGTTCAAAATCGATGAGTGATTGTAGATATATTTTGTTATGCTTTTGGCATGCTCTACAATGTTCTTGATCAAATCTATTTTACCAATATCCTCAAGCATGATGTCTATGCAATGTGCTACACATGTGGTCCAAAAGATGGTTTTGTGTTTTCCTCTAACATTTTACTAGCAAGAACATAGTTAGAGGCATTATTTGTGATGATTTGAACGACATTAGCCAACGTCATCTCTTCAACAACCTCATCCAAAAGTTGAAACAACAAGTGTGCATCTTTCACCCTATCAGACACATCAAATGATTTTAGAAACATGGTTCCCTGTGGGCAAAAGATGAGAAAGTTTATGATGGTACGGTTCCTTTGATCAGTCCACCCATCTGACATGATGGTACATCCTGTTTTTGCCCATGAGCTTTTGAAATCTTTCAAATATTCATCAATGGACAAAACCTCTTTTTGCAAAAGAGATCCCCTTAACTCATGCATAGTAGGGCCTTTGATGCCCTTTCCAGCAACAAATCTAGCATCAAACATAGGTTCATAATATGGTGAACGAGAAGCATTGAAGGGGATATCAACGTCATACCACCATCTAGCCATGTAATCACAAGCAATTTCTCTTAACTCTTTCTTCCAATGGTTATCTAAAGTGGGCTGCATTTGACCTCTAGTAGCTTATGTAAAGTTTTTGTAGATGTTCTATGCTAAGAGCAATTTCACTTTTCTCACAGCAATCATACAAGTAGTTAAGCAAAATGCAGATAGAACATATAAGCAGATCTTACAGAAGACAAATCAGAAACAGGAAAAATGTGAGTGTTCGTTTCGGAGGTCAACAGGATGCTTCAACCAGCAAAGTCTCCTTTGGTCAGCCAGCCCAGATGTGTCACAACAACCCTCCAACCAGTAGAAGAGTCAACCCAAGTCAATTCTACAAAAGTCAACGCTGTCCTGAAAAGTCAACGCAGGGGCAGCAAGCTAAAAGTCAACGCAGTAGCAAAAGGGTCAACCCTTTGACCTCGATTTTTGTGCCAGGTAGTACGGCCTTCAAAAATCGAACCTTCCACAAATTTTCAGCTTGATTGGACCAAGCGTTGACCAAAGTCAACGCTGGTCAAACTTCTGCGAAACCCTAGCAGCAGAAAATCGTACTGCAGCTCAGCCGTACGTTCTGTCCTCTTCGTCCTTCCCACGTGTGGCTGAAATTCGTCCTCCAGGTAGCTCGTACTCTTTAGGATGAGAGAGGAAGATGTGAGTTGTGTTGTGATGAAATTCTCTCCAACTTTCCCTGTATTTATATCCATCAATGAGGGTGTGTGACACATCTGTTGGGCATGTGAGCCTACATTACAAAACTGGCTGACCTTGCACATATAATTTATTAAGAATAATAAATTCAAAATATAAGTTCTGCTCATCGGATTAAGACTATTTTTATATGGATTTTACACCTCTCAGAAAGAGGAATCCAACAAAAATATTAGCCTCTTAATCTGAGCATCAGAACATGGAGTTTGGACCTAGTTGTCCAAATTTAACACTTGAGGACCATGTGCACTATCAGAGGGAGAGGAGGGTGTGAAATAACTTTTGATATCACCCTTCTTATTCATTTTACCCTTACCCTTTTCTTGAATAGACTCCAAAAAGGGAGGAACATAGCGAAAGGGGTTGGATGCATCAGTGCAAGGGATAGATTAAGAGCCCTCATAATCAAAATTGGGGTTGGCAACCATCATGTGTTTTATACTCCTCTTCCTCCCAATTTCAACCTCTGTTTCTTTTTGCCTAGCTTTTTCTTCCTCAAAGTTCTCGATTTTTTCTGTCAACTCCTTCCTAATATCCCCAATTTGTTCTGCTGGTGCTGCACATGGAGCAATTTGACCTCTAATACCAACCGAGTGTTGTTTCAGCCTATGAATGCCTCCTCCACCTCCCTTAATTTTTCAATGACAAAATTTACAATGCATTTGATTATCAATCATCTCAGCATATGCCAAAGCAACATCTTTCATTCTAGGAGCCATTTTCTGATATTTGGACTTGGAAATGAAGGGAAACAAATCTGAAAATGAAAAGAAAAAAACAACTCTTCAATGTTTGTTCCTTTTACAAAATTTACTCTTTTCAATTTCTAGATTTGCAAAAAACACAAGCAAAGGGAGATTTTAGAAGTGAAAAAAAATACATCTAGGCTCTAGCCTCCTCAATGTTGCTCCAACAAACTAACTCCTCAATGCTGCTCCAATGGCTACCCAAGAAGCTCCTCACTGCTTCTCCAAAAACCAACTCCACAAATTTTCACAAACTCCTCATAAATTCTCACACAAATGCAATGAGATAGCTGTGAGGAAATGTGAGGGGGTTGGGTTGCTTTTATAGGCTTGGGAGAGGTTATATGAGCAAACAGAGAACGTAAAACCAAAATTTAAGTGAGTTTATGGTCCGCATTCCCTCCAAAACGCGCCGCTGACCGAGTTTGACTGGCTCGACTAGTTTAAATTGGACTCGGCCGAGCCGGTCGGTCTATTACCGAACCGGTTGAGTTGGTGATTGACTCGGCTGGTTCAGTAACAGACTGGCCAATGAACCGGTTTTTGTATCGAGTCAACTGAGCTCGAAGTGTGTGTGACAATCATCCAAGGCTAAATTGAGTTGCCTCTACTTAGATGAGCACAAACAAGCTGTTAGACTAAAGGCCTGTGCTGCCACTACATGGGCCAGTGTCTACCTCTATCTGGACGTCGTTTTGCCCTCTTTGCTTTGTACTCTCCGGTGCAGGAAAACTTCCTTCTTCCAGATACTGTCTTTGCCCCTCACTGCAAAAGATCACTTTGATCACTCCTCTAGCAACTGCTATGCTTCCCTTTCTGAGAAATTCGATCTTCTTGATCTCTCACGGTGTGTTTTCCAAATGACCCTCAAGCCTCCTTAAATAATCTTCTCGTTGACATTTAATGACCTGGATTAGAAGCTAATCAATGCTTAAGATCATTTCTGTTTGATCCTCGTCTTCTTCTAGAAGTTACACCCACAATTAGATTATACCCGTTAATTATTTTAATTTCCTAAGCTTAGACTTAGGGACCCATTAAAAATAATTAATTATTTCATAAAACTGTCTCCGGGTGGAATTTCCCAAAACGCTTTTTGGGTTCTTTGGAATACATGTGCCCAAGCCTCCCTGCAAAATTTGAGACTTAGAGCACATCCGACGCTACTAGAAATCAACACTCCCTCTTAGCGAGAAATGTACTCTAGCAATGCCTCCCACTAAAGCATCACCATAACTTCATAACATCGTCCCGCTCAAGTGCTACATCTGTGCTGTTGCTAGCACTGCCACTATTAACACTTCATCTGCACTGCAACTGAAAAACATCCCAAAATCTAAACAAGTGTTCAACATAGATGCATCTCGATGCTGAAAATCTGGCTGCTGCTAGTCCCACGTTATCCCTCTGAAGCCACTGCGCTGTTGTTGCTATTGCACTGTGCCTCTATGCACTGCTGCAACTCTGCACTGCGCTGCTCAGACTTGGCATTCTAGCCATTGCATCTTTCGCTCCAACACCCCTCTGCACTAACTGACATTGGTCCATCCTGCTACTTCTGATTTGGGCTCCCATAGCAAGGAATTGATCCAAGAGGTGGGCTCCTCAAGGATCCTGCCCATTTGTTGCTCTTTCGAACTACAAATCTAAATCAGCCCACCTCCCTCTTGGAGGTATCTCCACTGTCATGGCAAACTTCTCCTCCTCAATCTTCGCAGGTGCAGCCTTCAGATTGTGTTTCTCATCTTTGTCCTTCTTCCTGAGAGGACACTAAGTTGCATAGTGATCCATTTCACCATACTTGAAAGATTTGCTCTTCAAGATGTCCTTCCCGCTTCCGTTGCTCCTGTTACCCCTTGGATGCAAGGGCTGCATTCTCTTCCTCCTCCTTGGGCTTTGACCCACTACTGCGACTTCCGTCAAGGTTACACTTGACTAGATTCTCCTCATCTCTTCCTGCTTGAGAGCTGCCCACATACTATCCCAGTCTGGCAAAGTTGCCTTGCCTAGGATGCTTTGGACAAAGACTTGCCACTCTTTTGAGACTGAGTTTAGGGCCCGTCTCACCATCTCAGAACCTTGAGGTGTAGACCCTACAACTGTTAACTCATCTCGGGTCTCCTGAAGCTTCGTGAGGAACAGATCTATGCACTCTTACTTCTGCATCTGTGCAGATCTCAGTTTCTGCTCTAAGTACATCTTCCACTGCTCGGAAGATCCTTGATACAACGTCGCCAGGCATCCCACATCTCTCTAGCAGTCCCTTTGCTAGCGATGTGACAGACTACATGATCCTTTACTTCATCAAAGATCATCCTCTTGGCCTTCGCTATTTCTCCCTTGTACTTCTTCAATTGATCTGGATCCGCGGGCTCAACCACCACGCTGTCGACATATACCTTGAGAAAATGCTCATCTAGAAGGCACGACATCCTTGCTTTCCAGATCACATAGTTGGATGCCTCATCCAACCTGTCCTGATTTCTTAGCCCACTGTCTGCCATATTTGCCACAAAAATGTTAAATTGCCCTTCTCTTTCTCTTACTGTTGTTGCTTAGGCAATAAGAAAACAAACTTCTTGGTGGGAAGTTTACTGAGGAAAAAAATCCCTCACTGTGCTTCTTCTCTCTTTGCTGATGATTTTCTACCTAACAAACTACTTGTAGAAAAACTGCATCCCACCAGTTCTTCCTCAACGCTGAAGCTCTGCGCTGCTCCCTTTGGCATGAAAAAAATTCGATTTGGAAGCCCTTCCTCTCTTTCAACTCACTCAAAGAGAGACTTTCCTCAAAAATTCAGCCCTCCTAGCCTGGACAGCACAATCCCTCTGGGATTCGAACTGCTGCCTCCTGCACCTATTCAACCTCCTTCTCTGCTTAGCGCTGGGTTCTCTAGCACTGCTCTTCTTGTTTCACCTGCACTCACTTTGATACCATTGTTATCTAAAATTAACAGATTGACACAAGAGAATGAATTAATGCCTTTCTCAATGAATGGTTAATGGAGTCTAAGGCGAGAGAGAGAGAAAGCTACACTTATGTTTCTCAATTCTTTAAACCCTAACGTCATTCTGTCTCCTTTGTAGATAAAATGGGTGGAGGCGACGCCTAGGTTTCTCAAGACAAAATTGATGAAAGTCTTGTGATGGAGATGTTAGAGCCATGAAAGATTCAACAATACTTTGGTGAAAATTTCATTAAGACCCTAATACGAGATCAGAGAAGATATTTACAATAAATTAGCACAAAATCATCATGGAAATACCATGCATCATGCAAGAGAGAGAACCATCCAATAGAATATACTTCCAAGGTAAATTTGCTCATTTAATGCTCCATAGAGACCAAGAGAGAAGAAACAAGCTAGTGCGCCCTACACTCCAAGTGTGTGTGACAATCATCTTAGGCTAAATTGAGTTCCCTCTACTTAGATGAGCACAAACAAGTTGTTTTAGTCTAAAATTAGACTAAAAGCCCTAAAAATAATGTAGAATGTGATTACAAGTTGGATAGGTCACATGTCGACCCCAAAAGATGGCTAAATATTAGAACATAAAACAAGCCTTTTTAAACTCACACTTGTGAGCTAATATGCCTCCAAGGGCGATGCCATCCTCCAAAAGGTACATTTCTCATCAAAATATGCCGTGGATGACTTAAGGAAGTACATTTGATTCCAAATGTCGCATCAACTCATCAAAAGGTATCAAATCATTAAGCAAAGGTTCCCTCAACAAGTCATTATCATCAAAGAATCCCACATCATCAATCCAAGGTTCATGAAGGGGACATCATGGAACTAGGGCATGACCTCCTCATGCAAAGCTGTGTACCATTCTTGCTAGCGGGGTCTCAAATCATCATCATCATCAAATCATCTCAAAAACAAGGCAACATCCATCAAGAAGGTGCAATGTAAGCCTAGGGGTGTCTTGTCATCTTTGGGGTACATTAGCTTTCTAAGCAACACGTTGGCTCAGATTTGCAATGTTCTAAGTCTTGGAGGGAGAAGGAGTGTCATTAATTGAGCTGAATACATCCTAAGGTCAACACTTCTCAAAATTGGTCATCGTCCTAGCTATAGTGCCCATTGGAGTTATCAAGTGGGGTTGGATATACTCTCTGAAGTGTTTGAGAAGCATCATACAATCCCTCAGGGGTTGGCAACTATACTTGGGAACAAACATCTAACACAACTTACAGATCAAGAGTGATTAACATCATAGGTGCAAGGACCATAAGAGTATCGGAGTGGACCATATTTAATGTAAAAGGCACCAAAGTATTTTACACAAGTATCATCTTCAAATGTTTTCCTAGTTTATGATTTGTAAACAAGTTATGGGAGGGTTATCACAATACCCTATTATGTGCTTCCAACCCTAAAGGGGGATAGTTCCTAGGCGACGCATCGATCAATACTTGCAAGCAATTAATGACATGACATGGGGTTTACTTGATGGAGGATGCCCGTCTTGTGCCAACAATTTCGACATCCTTGAGTGTTATGATGTGAAGAGGGAGCAATAATGGGACTTGAGTTACCCCTTTCCTTGGCCTATTTTTACCACCTCCCTTGTGCACCTTTTTATCAGTTGATTTTCTTCTTCTTTTATCAATATAGATTGAGTTACAAGCTCTCACTGATTCATCATTGACCCCCTAAAGATAAATTGTTTCAATGGTCATCATGGTTGGGATATTCAAAGTTCCTTTTATTTAGATAGGTTGTGAATGAGCCAGGAGCTGGGTGAAGGCTAATGAGGGGGTAGAGTTCAGGCTAGGCTTTTGTCCACACACTTTCATTTATCCTTGCCAATATTTTGCATTTGTAACATTATGGCTCATGCTTTTTCTTTTCTTTCTGTTGCATCAACCTGTTAAGGGCAAGTTTTCAGGCCCCTACCCAAGGATGAGGAGAATAGGGAACCAATTTCAGTGACGGATAACAATAAACTCGAAGATGGGATGTGGATACAAGGGAGAGATGGAAGGTGTTAAGTATGGATTACCATGGACATGCAAAATCAGTCTGAATCTTCTATTTGTGCTTGTCCTCAATAGTGAAAGACAAGGCCTCAAGGAAGGTCACATTGGACTGTGGGCAATTGATAACCACCAAGGTGAAACATGGGAACAAGAGCACAACCAAAAGAAATCTATCATCCAATTTAACATGTGATCCCTTTAAACATTAAATGAAAGCACTTGAATAAAACAATTGTTTGATGTACCATATTATAGACTATCCATCTTCATCGGATGGGCAGGCTAGATGAGATAAAACACTGATCGGAGCATGGATTAGAGGCATTTGAGACTAGCCATCTGTTGATCATGATAGGTCTGCTGTCTGGCAAGCTGAAACAATAGGAGGAAATTTTTGTCCTAGGGGTTATCCACGTAGGTGGGTAACAGGTCCATATGGGGCAAATAGGTGTGCTAAATCATTGGTGTGACAACTCTTAATAAGTGCAATCGTCTTTTAGTATTTACATAGCAATAAAGTGAGTAACTAGGGCTCCTATAAGTCGTGTCCTAGTAAGTCCATCCCAAGATACCTGAATACCTACCCAAAACATAAATGCATGACATGATGGGGGTTACCACCACCAAGGGATAGTTGGCCAGTGCAATTTAACCAAACACCTTGAGAATGGGGACTAAAAGGATCTTCCATGGCCATTCACCATAGGGGATCCAAGCCAGTATCAGCCAAACCTGTACAAGTAGTCATCCCACATGGCCACGTGCATAGAAATCATCACACTTTGGGTACATACGTAGAAATCATCACAATTTGGGTTCATCAGCAGTCACATTTTGTAAACAAAATGTAGGGTACACAACAGAGGATCTGAGATGTAACACTAACAACTTTATAGTTTGCTTTGTATCTACCCTGGTTTAGGCTTCATTGTTGGTTTTCCCCTTTAGTCCATTTATAGTCTCACTCTTTTTTTTAGGCCAAGTTATCCTTATGCTGTCATACATTGCCTCTTGGGAATATACTCTGCAGAGACTGCAAACACTCCTGTACAGTCATAGATTTCGAGAACATGGCAGGAGCTGGATTAATAGGTGGTGGCCGCCTTCAATTCATAAGAATCTTCTGCCGAATAGTGGGGTCAAAACTCTCATTCAAGACAAGAGCCATACCTCTGAGTGTTGAATACCAATGCCAGCAGCAGCTCCGTTTGGTCCTCTTAAACAATGTTGCAAACATCGCGATCGGCATTAAATCGGCGAGGGTTCGAAATTGGAAAAAATTGTAAAAATTGGTAAAATTCGGCAAAAAAATGGCAAACTTAAAAAAATACAAAAAAAATTAAAAAAATACAAAAATCAAGATTTTTTTGGAAAAATTGGTGATTTTTTTTTTCCTCGAAAAATTTGGGATTAAATCGTTTCAGGCAAAAAATTCGCGATTTTTTGAAAAAATCACGATTAAATCGTGATTTTCGCAACGCTGCTCTTAAATGAGGAAACAGAGGTTCTTCCATGAACAATGAGCAAATAGATGTCACTTGTTCCACCAACATGATACCATATGTTAATGGGTAAATATGTCAAACCTCCAAACATCAAACATTTCATCCCCAAGGTTTCCTTCAAATGATTTGGCTACTGTGCACTATTGAATAAATTATAAAACCCTGAACCCCTTTGTGGAGTTGGTATTTCCAAGGGATGACACAATGATTTGCTTAGGCTGACCGATGGTTCAAATCCTTCTTGTTATCACACACAAACCTTTGGCAACTTCAAACCTTCTCATCTATGCAACCTTCAGTCCCGATCTCTAGAAGCCTGAACGCAATAAACCAATATGAGTGTCTTCCACTTTTGATGTGCCATCAAGGAATAAGGGAGTTCTTCATTGATGAAAGTACCAGCTAGCCCCTTTTAAACTTGCAAACTATCTGGGATCGTGTTAACTATATGCCATTGATAAAGATACCCATTCTCCCAAAGAGTGCCTTCAGGACATTCAAATTTTGAGACAACATAGTGATTTTTTTCTTTTGTCCTTGCAATTGGTTATTTCATACGTGGCTCTTTATTATCATGACATGTATTTTCAAGTTTAAATAAAATAACAGCTGGATGAGATGATTAAAAAACTGGAGAAGTCAGACTCGTCCTTGGAGAAAATTTGTCTTTTTGCACATGCAATATTTGATATGGTGAAGACATACCAATTATCAAAATATCATAGCTCATTAAATTATGACGTGCTGAATAGCAGAAGCTGCAACCGCATAAGATCATTTCGCAGTTTCCATCCATCTTCTCCATTCGTTGTCACTTTTCAGAATTTTGAGAGCTTTATTTGAAATGCATGTCTCAGGTAAATGCATGGGGAAATGCCATATATGATGAGTATGTTCGTCCACTAGAGGTTGTTTCTGACTTTAGATCAAATATTAGCGGAGTTCGAGCTCATCACCTGAAGAAAGGTTGGCTGATTTATTTTCTCCCTATTTACAATTTTTTTTGATGGAATTTATCTATTTTTTAAGTCTTAGATTAGACCGTAGAATGCTCCTATAAATTAGTTTGGTGTCGCGTTCTTCCTCCGAAGCTTATCTTATCACAGAGTAGTACTTATTTGAAGCTTGCTCACGATCTAAGGTATACTGAAGTCAATAGACTTGGGTTTCTTGCCTTGCATTGTTAATCACATCTCATTGCCTGCTCCTTTCAAAGTTCATTTCTGATTGGGATTTAAAAGTTAATACTGAACTTCCCATCAAGTTTAATTTGTACTAAAGTTAATTCAAAATTTCTTTGGTCCTTGATTTTTGTGCTTTAGGAAAGTATTACCAGTTGCTTCTACACTCATGAAGCTCAATTGTATTTTTCTGCAGCGAAGGACTTGTGGAATGTTCAGAAAGAAGTATCAGAACTGATCAAAGGGCGGATTCTTGTAGGTCATGCACTACAAAATGATTTAAAGGTAAATCACATATTATATATGATTTCTATTGCAGAATTTGTGATATCTTTTTCCAATTTGGCTGCTTAATTATTTTCAAATGCAAGGAAATGTCTGATATTGGGATTTAAATTTATTTTTGGAGCCTTGATTAATGTTGTGGCTATGGTATTGGATTCGAGCATTTAGTTGAAGAATTCATGTTACAGCACGAGGATCTTTAGTTTCAGTACTATTTTTTATTCACAATGCATTGGTATGACTATTTTGTTTACATTATTTGTAAATAATAAGCAACTTGGATCTGTCAACTTGACCAGTTGATGAGATATGCAATATAGTCACCATTCAATGCAGTAATGGTTGTTGGATCAGTTACGTTTCTCAAAATTCTGGTGTTTGCATCTATGGGAACTCAGTTCCAGAAAACTCTGCCCCATTGTACTTTATTTACTATTCAGATTTGGGATTTGAAAATAATTTAATACTCATGGATTATTTGACAATGCTGGAAACACAGTAAATATTTTTGCATTGTTGGACATGTTTTCATGCTTTCCAGATGCATTATCTTACACTTGTTGCACCTTTGTTCAGTATTTTTAAACTGGTTCTTTCTACATCTTTCTTTCCCTTTTTTAGATTGCTGAATGAGCTGTTATTTATGTGTTTTTGAATTGTTTTATTCTTTCCCTGTCAAGGCAGAAAACCCTTAGCATTAGCGTTTTCTTAATTCCTTATTTTTTAGTTGCTGCTTCCTTGTCTTATTCTCAATGCCACTATTTTTTATTTCATTATAATGATTTTATATTTTATTGCCTCATGTGGACTGAAGTAGCTTTGCCAAACTTGCGTTAGATGAAATTGGCACACAGGTTTTGCGGAACATTTTTTGATACTTGTTCCTGGTTACACGTAATCAGACCAGTTATTTTGGATTGCATTTAACTCTCATTTAGAAGATGAGGTTTTTATTTTTATTTTTATTTTTTTCTTCCCAGTTTTTAATTATTATCACTTTAAATGTGGGTTTGAGTCACGTATGCCTTTTGCATTCTGCGATTGACATTTCGACTATGCATATACAGATCTAATAGATAAGTGTTGATCATGTGTGGTATGGATTTAGTTTCGTTTCTTTGCTTTTCATCGTTTTATTGTTTATTTCATTGCTAAACAAGTTCAAAATATACTGTTTATACTTTTTTTAGAGATGCATCGTAATGGAGCAAAGAGTCACATCAATCTAACAACTGGATTACAAGGAAATTCACTTCCTGAAAAAGACAGAAATGGTAACATTTGAGCTTGCACCCCATAAGTAGGGACTAGATCTTTATGGAAAATCCCAAATTTGGCTTTTACAAGCCAACCAAATTCCTGCTTAAAAAGCCTCAGTTTCCCTAAACTAATGGGGGATAGTTCCTCATGAAAAGTAGCTTTGCAGTTGGATTTCCACGGAAATCCAATAATGGACAACTGAACTGTGCGCCATAAAATTTTGCATCTCTCTCTAATCATTCAAATGTTCCCAAGGAGAGGGCCTTTACAAGAAAGTAAAGCATTTAAGAAATAGTTGAATTCAGCCTGAAACCATGCCCAGGGAGTCTTGACAGATGTGCATCTCTGAAGACATGCTCAATTGTTTCATCTACCACAAAGCTTGCATGCAACATTTTTAACAACTTTTTGAAACCTGGTGTTGACAACCAAATCTCAGCAGAGCATAATGTGTAGAATCCTGACTGTGCAATTTTAACCAGACAATGTAAAGCCCTGATTGTGCAATTTTAACCCGACAATGTAAAGCCCTGATTGTGCAATTTTAATCAGACAGGAGTTGAAATTTAAATATTTAAATTGCAGAAGAATACCTGGAAACAGTTGAAGGTGTTTTGGATTGTGGTTGTTCCCGTTGCTGCAGTTACCAAACCACCCTTTAGCTCCCGGCCTATCTGGGGTCTACTTGTACGGTCCCTTGATCCAGAAGACAAATCTTCAGGTTCCCGTGCCCAAAATTCCAAGAACAGTCAAGCTCAATATCTGTGAGTCTATTAGAAATTCCCTTCTCTCTGTAGAGCTCCCCAAAGTCTCCTCCCTGTTATGGTCTTCATCACTCCCTTATATGCTCAACTCTACTGCCTCCCTACTTCCTCACTGTCAGCCTCCTTCCTCCACCGTTTCCTCTTTCTTCTCGCTGTCACCCCATCCAATTTTCTTGACCCTTCTCTTCCTTTTGGATAGAGGCGGTGGTCCATTTATTTAGTTTAGTTTTTGACAATGTTTTCTTAAATTAATTTCCAATTAATTAAATTGATTTATTTATAGCTTTAACAAAGATTGATTTATTTTAATATAAATAAATGATTTTATTTATTTTAATTAAATAAAATTTCATATACATTTCATTATCTTTATCATATGTATTTATATAGACATATTTAATTTAAATGATTAATCATATATATATAAAAAAGTGGTATACATATCAAGGCCCCACTCGATATATTTATTATATTCTGATAAGATAGGAATTAATTTCGATAATCAATTCATTAACCTAAACTTAGACATTTTCCATTTTAGCCAGTATGTATACTAGTGCAATACATGCAGTTCATGCATATGTAGCTATCATATACATATGCATGCCTCGTATGCTTGGTAATGTTCCTATGTTCTCTGTAATTTGATGGGTCATTACATTATATCCTTCCTTTAGGAAAACTTCGTCCCGAAGTTAGGGTTTATGTTGTCTATCAACAATTATTTAGCAAGTAGTATAATTATGTAGGATTTCTGTTTTGAACATTTATAGTTTTACAATCTTAATATTCATACTCTGCCCTAGCTGAACTCCCAAGCTATCCTATAATTATCCTATCCTTCCTGATCTTTTCTGCTCCCATCCTATCTGTCTTCTACTAGAATATGCCATGGCGTTAGTTACACTGACCTAACCATTCATAGACCTCAAGGATGATAGCGTCGATTATATCGACCTGATTTCCTGGTAGGCCTTTGACAGTCATCATCACATGTCTAAGGGAGCGTGACTCACACAGTCCTCCCACGACTCCAGGTTTTGGAGGATAAACGGTGGGCAACACATCCACCCCTCCTAGTAGGACCAGGTTCAACACCCTATCATGGAATCTCATTGAGCTTCAATTGTTCTTGGAATTTTGTCATCACATGGTCGGTTTGGTAACGATGTTATCTGCAATGTAAACACTTGTTCACACATTATAACATATGCATCAATATATACTCAAAACAAATTGTATTTAAATAACAATTTTTGTGTATTTCACATATGTTGCTATCTACGGTATTGATCTTTGCATTTATATAATGTACTTGGCTATGTCCAACCCATATATCTGTAAGTTAGCTTTCATATTAAAATGTAGTCATTTTTTTATTTCCATCTCATCAATCGTGTCGATATACATAAATGAAATAAAATTATAGACATCTCATCCATAACATAATTCATCATTTAGATTTCATAGCAAGGTTAATCAAATACTAAACTTCATATTGGTACCCATTCTAGCAATGTTAATTAAATAACATATTTCATATTGGTATCCATGTACCAACAGAGTTAAACAAATAACATATACCATGTACCAACAAAATAAAAATTCATTTTTATATGTGATAATCGAAAATAATAGTTTTAAGTATCCAACTTTGTTAAGTTTAGGTATGTTCTATGCTTAGAGCAATTTATTTCAATAATCACAGTTAGCTCAATATCTTTAGCAATCACATCAGCATTAAAGTAAATTGCAGATAAAACATAAACATAAATCACAGAAGACAAACCAAGACAAGAGGACACAAGACATGGTGCTAGCCAAGGACAAACCCCAATGTGGGGAAACCCTTGATCAATTTTTCTTATATGTTCTTCAATAGTTCAACAAAGAGAGAGAGAGAGAGAGAGAGAGAGAGAGAGAGAGTACATTTACAACAGAAGTCAATACTTTGACTAATATATTATCTCTACGTGAGATCAGTTGAAGACATGCTGCTTCAATTGATTCTCCAAGGTGATTCATTCACCTATCATGTGCTGCATCTTGTCCATACGCTGCACCTCACTGTGTTGCACCATGCTGCGCCTATCATCACAATACTGGACCTCATGCTGCTGCTGTCCCAGTGTTTACCTAGTGCCACAGCTGCATCATGTTATGCCCATGTGCTTGCTGCACCATTGCTGCTTTGTATCCTAGCTGCATCAAGTACTATACTGCTGTCCCATACAACACTTTACTTGCAACTGTTCATGCTTTACCATGCTGCTACTGTCCATGATTCTTCATGCTTGTAACTGTCCCATGTTGCATCATGTTTTACCATGCATGCTATAATACCTCATCATCGCCATGCTGTCCCATTGCAGCACCTATGTCTAGCAATACTGATCATATGTATTGCTGCCCATTGCTGTTATGACTGTGTTCAGGTTAGGGCTACCACACAGTCAAGAGATAAGTCCTTTTGGGACTGCAGTTTATCTTGAAGAGATTTCCCTAATGCCACACTGCCCTTTGAAGGTGTTGTCCACCCTTGACAGTCCTTGACACAACCTTAGCTGTGTGCTCTGGCTTGTAGCCTAGCAGAACAACTAGCTGTAGCACTCCGCCTTCCCAAATGATACCCAAACAACAACGTTTCTTCCTCATGAACTCGGGCAAGGTGACAACACTTACCTGCACTCAAACACATACATATACAGCCCTGGACCTCTCCTCCTTGTGACTGCGGCTTCCTTGTCTTGCTGCAGTCCACGTTGCTTCATGCTATGATAAGGTCCCTTTTGCTGCAGATGAAGTCCTTCTTATGCTATGGCTAAGGCCTTGACTCAGGGCTCCTCTTGACAGGAGTTTAGGGCTTCCTATTGACAATGGTTTAGGGCTCCCATTAGCTACGAATAAGGGCCTTCCCTTTGCTGTGGTTAGAGCTCCCTTTGCTGCTGATTAGAGCCTTCCCTTTGCTGCAGATTAGGGCTCCCTTTGTTGTGGATTAGAGCCTTCCCTTTGCTGTGGATTAGGGCACCCTTACTGCGCATTAGAACTCCTATTGACTGCAGCTAGGGCTTCTTAGATTTGCAGCCAGATCTCCTCCAAGACTGCGACTAGGGCTCTCCTAGATGATTGCATCTAGGGCTCTTTTAGATGACCCTCGCCACTGCGTCTTCCTTGAGAGAAGACAAACCCAAAACAAGTGGAGAGAGGGAGATCATGAGAGTTGTGTTCTCAAATGATTCAAGGCACCTTTATTTATACAAAAACGTGGAGCACATGAGGGGTTTATTTGGTTGGTGGCCGACCTTGACGAATTGTTCCATAACACAAATAAATTCATATCTCCATGAATACTTATTGGAATCAGATAATCTTTAGATCAATCCTACACCTCTCGATGAGAGGGATCCAAAAAAATTATCAACTACCATTAATAAGATGACCCACATGGAGTTTGGCCCTAGTTGCCCATTTTAACACTTCCTCTCAACTAGGGAGAACTTCATTCGCTGATCTATATGTCTGACTGTACTATCTCTACCATCAGTGCCCTGCACTGTTCTGCTCTGCCCTGCTAAGCTCTATTGAGCCTGAACCATGAAGAAGAAGAATTGATCGAGAATGTCTGATACCATTCTCTACTGACCCAAAGTCAGTTTCATCTGAAGAGAGTGTGTCATATTACTCTTTCTCACCCGAAGTCAGTTTTATTGATCCTAGATCAATATCACAAGAGAGTGTCTCAAACCACTCATACTGATCTTAGATCAGTTTCATTGATCCCAGATCAATGGAGGTCATCCTATCATAGGGAGTACGGTGATACAACGATGCGTCCATCGATAGTACTACTATGGTCCCTAACCCCATTTCCCTGCTCATTGATTAGATGAGAGGTACTTCCCATGAGTCCCAGATTGCATGGGTGCAATGCCTCGACAGGAGGACTAATCATCCTGTCCACAAGAGAACGAATCATCTTGTCCATTGGTCGCCACAGGAGAACTAATCATCCTGGCCCACAGGAGAACTAATCATCCTGGCTCACAATTGCCAGGGGAGAACTAATCATCCCGACCCACAGGAGAACTAATCATCCTATTCCATGGTTTCCACGAGAGAACTAATCATCCTGGCCCAAAGGAGAACTAATAATCCTGTTCCATAGTCGCCACGAGGTATCGCAGAGAAAGATTGAACCTGTCACCTTGTACATAGTGCACCACCAGGGGAGGGTGAGTCGCCCTGTGGTCGTATGTCGCTCCAGTAAGTACCCCAAGCCCCCCAGAGCTCCCATAGCTCAGTGCATGCAACATGTAGGAACCTTATATGAAGGTCTCTCAACGACTCCAAGTCATTCGGGAAAATCACACATTTGACCTTTCCCCTGGGCTTTGACAAAGTGTCTGCAACCTGTACATCAGTCTCAATGCGATGTGGCCTCCTTGCTCATCGACTTACCATATCCCAGATAAGGTAGTATCTGATGTCTATCTGCTAGAGCAATCATCGAATATGGGATTCCTCAATAATCGCATCCCCCCTGGTTGTCACAAAGAATCACAGTGGTATTCATCATGAAACAACTCACTGATGAGCTTCCACAACCAGGGAGCTTCACACGAGATCATACTCATAGTCGTGTATTCGGTCTCGGCAGTGCTTATAGCAACCGAATTCTGCTTCTTGCTCATCCATGATATCGAAGCAGAATCTAGAGACAACCAACACTGGGAAGTGCTCTAGCGATCCTCCACACTGCCTGCCTAGTCAACATTCGAATAATCATGCAGCTTCATATTTCCGACAGTGTGTCTCAATCCATGAGAGATTGTGCCCTGAAGATATTTCAGAAGATTCTTGGTACCAATCCGGTGAGGTTAAACCAAATATGAGCTCACCATGCTAACTGCAAAGCATATATACGAACGGATGTTCACGAAGAACATCAATGCAGATGAGTTTATGAAACTCAGAGGCATTTCCCAAATCTGGTCCGGCATCACTACCATATAACTTCTGAAAGTTAAGATCCTCAAGGTTGTCACAGGCTTGTAGTTTGCCATTCCATATCTGGAATCCAAGTCCCTCTTACTTCTGCAAGTGAGAGGGTCTGCACCTGTCAGAAATAGGTTGTCCTTAGAAGGTGCCGGTATGAGAGGTTTATCATCCACAACCTTCGAGCAATGATTTGGATTGGTTTCACACCTAGTGAATCTCAGCTTGATCAGACAGCTATCAATCCTCTCATACTATGCCTGGGGTGTTATACTTCAAGCCATAGAGGGATTTCTTCCACCTGTATACATGAGATTCCCGATCATGAATCTCCAACTCCTTGAGTTGTTCCAAACTTGTGGACTTGCTACATGAGGGGAATGGTCCCCTTGTAAGATTTTCCTTCGGTACATCTTAGACATGTACCTTCATGCTCTTCTTGAATTCAGGCATCTGAGTCACCATCTGACTCATATCGGGTAGGGCCCCATAAGTAGACCTCCTGTGCTATAGATTAGATGTGTTCACTGTTAACTGATATGGTCCCTAATGGACCATCCTGCAACTTGATACAAATTGCCAACCATGAACTCAAAATCATCTTAGAAAGTTTTTTTTTTTAAACATGTACCTTTCCATCAATGAATGCCACTCTGAAACCTTTGACTTCCATTGTCGAAATGGACATCAGGTTCTTCTTGCGATCAGGTACATAAAAGAGATTCTGTAAGTGAATCGAGTTACCCTCATTCAATTTAGAGGTAACATTCCCTACACCCTTTTTGGGATAGATGGCATCGGATCCAAGTATAATCCCACGATTGTTTCCATCTCTACCAAATTAGAGAGAGCACCCTTCTATCCGATGGAGTGCCTTGAGGCACTACAATCAATAAGCCAGATTCCTAAAGAATTTGAAGGAGAGGAGGGCCAATACAAGATAACACTTCTTTATCTTATCAGAAACAACATTTGATTCTTCATATCTGGGGTTCCTTGCTTTCTTGAAGAGTCAGTCGTTACCTTGATGACCTGCACTGTCATTCCTCTGATCATTGAAGATGTCCCTGGAATGATTGTTATCATCATCAAGTGATGTGTCCCTACGATTCAGACACTCCTTCGCATAATGGACGAACTAGTTATCTCCCTTGTGGAGCAGGTCTTCCTTTTGTATTTCGGTTTTGGAAGCCAAACTTCTTCTTTCCTCCATTCTTCTTCTTGAAGCATGTTGCAAATGCTCGAGAGTCTACTCCCTTTCTATCTCTTGATATAATTATTTTTTCTTCTTGAGCCCAAGAGGTCCATAGTTCTTCAAACGAGGGATTTTCCTTCCTACTACTTATACCAGCTGCAAATGCTTCCCATGATCTAGGTAGTCCATTAAGTGCTGTAGTCACAAGTTCATTCTTGGAGATGATTTCGTCAATTGCTTGAAGTTGGTCTCTTAGTTGAGAGATTCTTATGAAATATGAAGCCACAGTGTTATCATTTGCCATCCTTACATCATGAAGCTCATTCTTCAAACTCATGACATGACCAATGTTGTTGACTGTATATAGATTAGTCAGGGCATCATACATCTTGTTTGAAGTTTCAAGCTTTGATATATAGGGGATTAGATGATCTCTAATAGATCCACAATAAGGCTCATGGCAGTGATGTCATCCTCAAAATTTTCTTTTCTTGCATCATTTGATGGTTCTTCAATATTTCCCTTTACAATATCCAAAACTCAGTTCCTTGCAGGAATAAGATCAATCCCCAAGCTCTGAAATTTGAAGCCCCTTCTAACTTGTTCTCTAACTTCATAGAAGAAGCTATGGATGTAGATCAACAATCAAGAAGGTCTAAACAATAGTGATCTTAATGTAGGTTTCTTCAAGAGTGATCTCAGTGTCCCTTCCTTCACTGAAGCTCTGAAACCATGTTGATTTTTCAAGTGCAATAGATACAAGCACAATATTTCTGAAAACTGATAATTAGTTCTAATGATGTTGAACTTCTTTTGATTTTTCTAATATATCATTAAGCAATTACACTTCAGAAATTCAACCATATAAAATTAGTATGACAATAGAGATCATAATGCACAAAGAGAACACAAGATTTACCCTAGGAAAATCCCAACAACCTTTTCAATAGAGAAATTCTTCTTTTCAACAAGAGACGCACCTAGACATCTAGTCAACAACTAGGTCAAACTTAACCTTCAACAAGTCAAACTTGGTCAACAACCTACAAGTCAAGGCTCCACCCAACTATTCAGCCTTCTTGTTCTGCCCTCACTTGAAATTTGGCCTCCCAGTAACTGCCCAAAAAAATCAGCCCTGCAACTGCAACTTGTCCATAAACTTATGTGAGCTGGAGAGAGAGAGAGAGAGATCCTTCACACGTGTGAGCTAGATAGAGAGAGAAAGAGATGAATTCCTCCTCCTTGTCCTTCGCTTTGATGCCCAGTGTTGGATTTGTAGCGATGGTCAGTCTTCATATTGATGTACTTGTCCAAATTTTTTATATATCAACAAGAACAAAAATTTAAATTTTTGAAATTTAGTTTTGGCTCCCAAGTGTTCAAGTCAGCCCTCCGTCTCCTCAAGTCGGCTCACCTAGCAATGGCACCCATTCGACCTCATAAGTGGCTATAAATGAGTGTTATTTGTCCTCCATGACACAATTCGTCTGATCATATATACATCATTTTGGGCATGCAAAGCAGGCCAAAGAAGTCTCTTGAATACAAAGTATCTTGGTGAAGTCTCTTGAAGTGATTTGTATCCTGTACACAAGCCAAATCTCCGTGTCAAATATTCTGTGGTGATATGTTGTGAACAGAGGTCCGCATTTGTGCTAGAAGGCCGAGACACTGGTGACATGTTGTGAACAGAGGTCTGCATTTGTGCTAGAAGGCCGAGACTGTGGTGATATGTTGTGAACAAAGGTCCACATTTGTGCTAGAAGGCCGAGACTGTGGTACATTGTGAATAGAGGTTCGCATCTGTGCTAGAAGGCCGAGACTGGTGATATGTTGTGTACACATATAAAAAATTCTGTGGTGATATGTTGTGAACAGAGGTCTGCATTTGTGCTAGAAGGCCGAGACTGTGGTGATATGTTGTGAACAGAGGTCTGCATTTGTGCTAGAAGGCCGAGACTGTGGTGATATGTTGTGAACAGAGGTCTGCATTTGTGCTAGAAGGCCGAGACTGTGGTGATATGTTGTGAACAGAGGTCTGCATTTGTGCTAGAAGGCTGAGACTGTGGTGATATGGTGTGAACAGAGGTCCACATTTTTGCTAGAAGGCCGAGACTGCGGTACATTGTGAATAGAGGTTTGCATCTGTGCTAGAAGGCCGAGACTGTGGTAATACATTGTGAACAAAGGTACGAATTCTGTGCTAAAGGACATAGGTTTGTGGTGAATGGTGTGATAAAAATCCGAATCTACAACAGAGGTCTGAACCTATGACAGAGGGTTGACGTGGACACTTGGTGAAGCTGGTTACTTGACCATAACTTGACTTTGATATCTATTGTTGGATTGGTTCTCTAAGGAAAGAAGCTTGCTAGGTTTTGCCCTTGTGGGTTTGTCCTTGGCCACTGGCCTAATTTCTGGTGTCTCTTGTCTATTGCGCACTGTGATCTTTGCTTTCTTGTCATTGCTATTAGTTGAATTTCTGAAGTTTAATTATTTGATGAAGAAGAAAGATTAAAGGAAGTCCTAATAACTCATAGATAATTGTCAATAATTCATAAATAGTACATGTACACATTGTAGTTGGTTTTTCAAGATGGTATTAGAGCTAGTTTTGAAGAGCAGTCTGAGATGAAGTACGAATTATTTTTGTGGTTAGGGTACAAATTATTTTTGTGATTAAGTCCTCCTCTTTGTGATCTAAGTTACATCTGTAAAGTAATCCGAGTTCTCTCTGTGGAGAATGACATCCAATTTGAAGTTGTGATATCTCTGTGATACCTGAGTTGAAGGTATTGCATTCTAGCCCTCCTGATACAGGTCCGAGCTCCTAGAATAATCCAAAGTCCAAGGAAAGGCTCAAAGTTGAAGTTCGAATTATGAAAAAGTAGTCCAAAACCTATCCAGCAGGTCTGAGATCTGAGTCTTTTCTTTGAACAAATCTGGAGACAAATCCGAGCATAGTTCAAGAAGGAGACACTTTACAGGACAAGGTTCTGAGCTTATTTCTGTGCTCAAATTAAAAATCTGTGGTGATAAGACAGAAATCATCGAAAGAATCAGATTTCTCCTCAAGGTGTTGCAATTGAAGGCCATCAAGAATAAGTTTATCCTTAAGATCAAGGTCTCATACCTTACTCCATGCAAGTCTTCAAAAACGAAGAAGGATAAAATGTAGTTTCAGGAGGCCAAAAATCTTGAAAGTTGTCTCAACTAATTCTTAATCTCAGAATTTATGACCGAGAAGAAACCTCCTCCAGCTAAGGTCTAAGTGTCAGACCGAAGAATATAACATATTCAAAAGTTCGGTTTCTGTTTAAGACACCTCCGAACCAAATCTGTGTCTGAAGATTGATCTCATTATAGCGACGAGATATTTTTGATCTAGCCATGTCATGTTGATTGATCTCTGTTCCATGTATAATAGAAGGTGACATCTCATTGAAAAGGAGCTGACCTGACAATGAAAGCTCAATGAAATTAGAAGATCCTCTGATCTGGTATGTATTTCTTATTGTCTTTATAGATATGTTATTTTAAGCTTGTTACTATGTGAGCTCTTTTGAAGACCGAAAGGCCAGGATCTCGAGTTACAATGGGGTTTGAAGTTTAACATGTAAGTCTATAAGCCAGGCAGGCCTTTGTTCATTGATGACCTTGTATGAAAGGGAAGTTTTACAGTTCAAGATTGATAAATTTAGAAGACAGAACAAGGAGATTAAACCAAGTTATATTTGTGTCAAGAATGCTGGATATTCTGTAGATGAGTTGAATTAAGCCTTTGTATGGACCTGCGGTACCAATATGTAATGGAAATTAAGGAGGTACCTGTTTTAGGTATGATAAAAAGGGTGCATCTATTGCTACTATCTATCAATGAAAAAGAGGCCATGCTCCTCTTAAGAAGAACGGGTCTTTAACCCGAGGCTGAGTTCCTCCTCAAGAGTGAAGGTTGAGTTGCAAAACTTGTTGAAGTAGAAACCATAGTTGCGGGGGAGCGCCCCCACCCC
>APFE030082751.1:87469-103787 GCA_000404065.3 Pinus taeda | reverse complement strand
TGCCTTGAGAAAAGCGATAAGAGGAATATCCAATTCAACCTTAGTGGCTTTGATATCATGCATTATAGACTTTACTTCGGATGCAAGAGCAAGAGGATCATTATTTTATAATTCAAGGGTGAAGAGTTTAATCATGAGCTGAACAACTTCATGTGCAGAATGTGAGTCATAGAGTTCTTTCAGCTTTTGTAAGGCTTTGAAAGCAGTTGAAAATGACCAAATATGGTGACTCGCCTCTTCCCTTACAAATGCTACAATTAATGCATAGGCATTGATTTTCTTATTTTCCCAAATGGCGAGCTCTTTGTCTAAGGTCGGTTATTTTGGCTCTTTGTCTCCATCTCCAATGCACACTTCTTTCCAAAACTCATTGAAAATGAGGGTGTGTTTTATCATCCGAGACCACTGAGGATAGTTATCCTTGCCAGTGAGAACTATTCCCACAATGGATATGATTGAATGCATTGTAAAATCTGTGTACTGTAAAAAATACTTCTGGCAATATACTCTGAAAAATACTTTTGGCAATGTATTGTAAAAAAATAATGAGGGATATGGAGGCCAGTGCATGCATTAAAAAAATGATGTATTATAAAACACAACAGTATTAAAACAAGAGTATAGTGTGTAGCCAAACACAGTGTATGGTGGTATGTGGGTACAACATGGGAGCGCAACATATTTACATGGAGCAGATTTACCACAGCCAGCACCACAGTCCAACAACGTGGTATAGACACCAGAATGGAGAAGAAACTGTGTAAAAATTTGGAGACCAAACCAACAAATCAGTCACCTCTATTAGACTGTTCCTCTGACCGGTGAGGAATTTAGAAAAAATAGATTAGCCTTGGGATGCACCACCAGCACTGACCCCTTCCATTTTTAAATGTCGATGAAAGACAGCTTAGCTTCAAACGTTTTCCTGGCCACTGCGCAGTAGGGAGAGGACCCGTGCATGTGAGGTTCGATGCAGTGGGGAGAAGGACTGTTGAATGTTGAATGGTTTACAGTAAAAAAATCGAAGCGGTGAGAGGTGTGGGGGTTGTATGCATTTTAACGGAGTTGAAAACCGAGAGTGGAGAGGGCCAAGAATACTGTGGGAGCATGGGGGTATATAGTGGGTTATAAGTCACAATGGAAAGAAAAATTATAACACTCATGGAGGAGGAAATAATCTATAATCGAGGAAGATCGATGCAATATCACTAATCAATGCTTCAACCGATGCACACACAATTTGATGCATTTCAATGCTCCAGCCACAACAATGGCACCAAGCACAGTCACAATGAAAAACTCATTATTCAATGAACAACCACCATTATCATTAACACCGAATTTAATTATTCAAATTGACAGACAGCCCTGGGGGCAGTGTAATACCAAACCTCCGTTGTCAAACCTCACGCTGCAGCGAAATGCTAGCAACACTATAGGGACGCTGGCAATGGAATGCTGACAACACTGTAGGAGAAGGTATTCGATGGGAATACCAAGCGTTACCCATATTATCATGCAGAGAGCAGACCCAGATTATCACACAGAGAAGAATAAGAAGAATATGGCAGAAGGGAGTTACAATGGCAGATAGAGGCCAAAAATGCTGCTGGCTCTGATACCATGTTAGACCAGGTAGTAACTCCATCAAATCAATTCATATATTATTCCTTCAGGTTGGTATTTATTATATACATGAGGGAGAGACTGTTCACTTCATCTCCCGATGACTTTTCATATTTCTCATTATTTATTTACATCAATTACATTTATTCACCCAATCCTGATGATTAGGTGTCAACAATGACCACCCTACCAACCTTTGTAAATCAAAAATTGATGATCTATGATATGCCTGATCGGAGATCGAAGTTCATTGGTTCTTATATGACCTTCCATTTCTTTCCCCTCCAAACCTCTGACTATAGCCCGGATCTAAGACTTTACTTGGGCATTTCTTCTTTTCTTATGCTTTGTGATTGGGAACTCTGATTTGATCTATCTTTTGAGTCTAGGATCCATTTGGAGAGATCTATAGCTTGTTGGAAAGTTAATGTAGATCTCCACCTAATGGTTTTACCTACAATATCAACTAAACCAAACACCACAAGCAAAAAATTGCTCCCAACTTTAGAATGACTAGCCTTGTGACAGTAGTGACTCTTTTGACATGAAAAACCTATGGCTATTGGAAGACGCTGATAAATAGGATATTATGGCATTTTAATTACATGGTAAGAGGATAATATCTTGATTCTTAGTATAGGACTCAAACATCATCTCCAATGGTGACGGAAGCCTCCCAGTGAGGTGACAAGAACAAAAAAAAGACCAGTAGTCTATTTAAACCATTGGGCAATGGATTCAAAATAAAAATTTAAAAACATGACTCACTGACCGACTAAAATAGCTCAAATAAAATATAACTTATTGAATGACTGAAATACATATGGTAGCATACCATCAAGATCTTAGGGCCTTCACTCTAGGCTTCAAATCCTAATGACAACTTCCCACACTTGAAATATTTCAAAGTAAAATGATATATAAAATGGATTATGAGATCAACTATAAATTAAAGAAGAAAATGCTTCAACAACTTGCCATTGGGAGGCCCTCCTCCATGTAACTCTCTTGAAATATCTTTCAGTAGGTAGGCATTATTCCCATGAAGTGCAGCAGCTTTAAAAAAACCTTTCCACAAGCTATCGAACTTCCCATGTTTTCCTTTCTCTTGATTTTGGGTGTCCCATTTCAGTACCAAATCTTCAATCTGGAAATCAACTACTTTGGTTCTTTTGTCAAAAATATTCTTGATTATGTCCTGTATCAGTTGAGTATTTCCAAATACTTCTTCTCTTGACTGTTGAAACTGGATCATCTGATTGATTTTGTTATGTATATCATTTGGTTCCACATCTGCCTCTTGCAACAATTTAATCATAGGAAACCCTAGTGAAGAGGAAAATATTGCATCAATTCCATAAACAAGTTGAAAAGGAGACATACCTATTAACATTTTGGCACTCACCTGATCAACCCATAATGCATTCACCAATTTCTTGTGCCAATATATTTTCTTCTCTTGTAACATCTAATTGATAATATTTACCAAGCTATTATTGGAGGATTCAGCCAAGCCATTACCCTGAGGATAATAAGCTGTTGAGTGGCCCAGAATCATGTTATACTTATAACATAAACCTACCATCTTCTTTGATTCAAAATCAATTGCATTGTGCGTAATGATCTTCTGTGGGCAACCAAACTAGGACAAAATATTAGCTTCAAAAAACTGAATTAACACTGAGTCTGTAGCTTGTCTGCTCGAAACTGCCTTGATCCATTTGATAAAGTAGTCAGTTGCTGTCAATATCCACTTGTGTTATCCTGAAGAAGTAGGATGAATTTCTCCAATAAAATCAAGTCCCTATTGTTGGAATGGTGACTTGACTTTTATGGGTTTCAAGGGTAAAGGGAGTAATTTATTCCTTCCTTCAAATACTTGGAACTCCCGACAACTAGCAAATCTTTTGTACACATCAGCAAACAAAGTCGACCAATAGAACCCTGCCCTCAAGATCTTGTCTATAACGGTTTTCTAGAACAAATTCCCACCACAGTCATCCTTATGAAATTCTTCCATAATTTTCTGAGCTTCATCCTCCAAGGGAGAGTTAAACAAAATTTCACCAAAATCCTTCCAGTACAACAACTAATCTATAATACAAAAAATGACTACTTTTAATTTCAAAACCCTAGATTTTGTCTTAGTCAAACTTGGGGGTGCTTGTAGGTTCTGCACTACATATAAGATGTCTGCATACCATGGAGAGACAACAAACCTTTATGAAACCTATTGGATTGGTCTCATCTCATATTCTTCTGACAAGGAAGCTAAATTTTTTTATCTCCAAAGCATGCAGATTTTCCTCTACCTTCATTTTTGCCAACCTTTGTCCCTTGATGAACTTTGTGGGCTTGATTTGAATATCATACTCAAGTATGGTAGCGATCCAATTTCCATGTCAACCTTTTGGATCATTCTGCGTAAGAATATCTTTGACAGTAGCACTTGGCACGTAAGCAATAACACGTGAATGTAAAATATACACTCATAAATCCTTCAGAGCTTTCACCAAAGAAAATGCTTGTTTCTCCATAATATTATACTTGAGAGAAACATCCCTAAGTGTTCTACTGAAAAATGTTATGGGTTTCTCTTCCCCCTACTGATTCTTCGGCATCAAAACAATTGCAATACTATTCTCTAAAGCAAAAGAGAAAATAACAAAATCATGTATAGTTCAGACTAACAAGAACAGGGGCACGATTCAGTGTAGTTTTAACTTCAGTAAAGGATCTTCTACTTTCTTCATCCCATTTTAATTCGATGTCCCTTTTCAGCATGTTTGTGATCTTCCTCAAAATTTTAGCTAGATTGGGAATAATCCTTCTTAAGAAATGTATTCTGCCCATAAAGGACTAAATCTCTTTATTGTTTCTAGGAATGTCCATCTTCTAAATAGCTACAATTCAGTTTGGATTGATTTTAAAACCGTCTTTATAAATAGTATGGCCTAACAATTTCCCTTCTTCCAGCCCAAACATATACTTTTTGGGGTAAGTGATATGCCATAAGTTCCGCACTTTATGAAAATACCCTTTAGGTGTTGCAAATGCTACTCATCTGATTGGGAATAAACAATGATATCATCTAGATATATCACCAGAAACTTGTCCTTCTCATCTACAAAATATAAGTCTATATCTCGCTGAAAAGTCACACTTGTGTTCATCAATCCGAAGGGAATTTTTACATATTTGAAAGTCCCCCGAGGTGTAGTGAATTCAGTCTTATCTTGATCTTCTGGGTGAACCAAAATTTGATTGTACCTCGAAAATCCATCCAAAGGTTACATCTACCTTGCACCCACCACTTTCTAAAGTATATGATCTATCTTAGGCAATGAGTAGTTGTCCTTGAGAGACACCTTGTTCAAGTTCCTGAAATCTACACACAATCTAATTGATCATGTCTTCTTCCTTATTGGCATTAAATTGGATAACAATTTAGAAAACCTAAGGGGTATAATGATGCCGGAATCAAATAATTTTCTCACCTCCTTCTCAATCAAGGGAATCATAATAGGATTTTCCCTCTGAAACTTTTGCTTAAATGAATTTTGATCCTCCTTGATTGGTATTATATGCTAGATGATTCTCATGTCATACACCTTTAAATCTTGATATCCCCAAGGAAAAACATCAAAAAACTCTTTCAATATGTCCAAATACTTATGCCTCATTTCTAGGATTAGGGTCTTGGACAACTTGATCATCCTCAGCTAGTACATTGTGCCTATATTACATTCCTCCACGCTAGATTTGGTAGGCATCAACTTTGGCATCTTGGAAATATCATTCTAGTCAAATATCTCCTACATCAGTACCAACCCCCTTGGTATAACATTATATTTCAATTGCAACAGCTCAATTATGTCCCTTGTTTTTCCAACTCTTCCTTAATTTGATTTATGTAGCTCTTCTTTTCTTCTTCCTCTATATCAGAGTCATTTTCAAACTTTAACTTGGAAAATTATTCTTTCATTAATAAGAAATTTTCTAGCTGTTTATCATTCTCAAAAACCTACCAGTACTTCAAATTGTCTAGGACAATGGGTCTATGTTTCACTTCAACCTTATACTTTCCCTTCACATTGTTAGGACTCTCAAAATCAGAGGCTGATGTGGCTAAAGTGTCTACAACTACATTTATTTTCTAGGAACAACTGAAAAACTATATTGAAGTAAACTTTGCAAGAAATCTAGAACAACATTGCAGTAGGCACACATCCTGGGATGTTTTTTTTTATACTCACCTTTGACTTGCCTGATGACCAACTCTGAATCCCCATAAACGACTATCCTTCTGTCTCTTGATTTATTCAAATCTTTCAAACCCAAAAGGAGTGCTTCATACTCCCCCACATTGTTGGTACAGTCAAAACCGACCTGTATGGATAGATTGTGGTCTTTCCGACTACTGGGATGACTATCCATACACCAAAACCTTCTCTACTTGCTGCTCCATCAAAATGAATGGTCCATAGGTACTATTTAGGTTCTTCTTCCTTCAAATATTCAACTTCTACCTTGAACCATTTTTCTGCTATGTTCTTCAACTTGCTTGCTGGTTTGTTCCACATTCTCTACTTCTTCAAACTTTTATAACAAAACTGTAGTTTTCTTCTCTTCATCAGACCAAATAGAATTAAATAAAATAAAAGAAACTAAATCAGAATGAACAACATATACCATATGATTTGTAGGTTTCTCCTTGTTTTTGATCATATATTTCATGAGTGGTTCTCTATATAACCTACGTGTCTAACCACTAAAGACTAAAACAACGATGTAAGACATATCAATCTGCATTACACCATGTAGCTTCGCTATCCATGATCTTGATAAGAGCATACCAAATTTGGGAGGTATGTCTTCTACAATGATGTCCTTCACCATACTCTTGGAAGGAATATGAGTTAAAGAGACTGCCAAACCCTTGATCAATCCAACCACTTCACTTTGTTGGAATCAAAATAATATAGGTCCTTGTAAGGTCTAGTGATATCAAGTCCCAACCTCTCCATAATCACTTTCGGCATCAAATTTTTGTGGAGCCCAAAAATCCAGCATAGCATTGTGCAATATCTGGTCGTGCACATTCAAAATAACATAAAAAGGAGGCACATCCCCATCCTGGGTTTTTTCATCAATCTTCAGCCCAAAAATGATAGTTGGATGATCATCAACTATATTGAAAGTACTAGAGGCTTTATCAATTCTCAGTGCCTTTAAAATTTGAGATTTGTATTGATCATTTCTCAGCAATTCACCAAGAGGAATGGAGATTTTCAACTTTGCGAGCTCAGTCCCAAAATTACAAGGATTTGGTAATTTCTCTACCTCCTTAGGAACAACATCTTTCTTATTTGTAGTCTCCTTTGAAGGATTCTCTTTCCTCTGCAAAATTGTGATCGAAGGGTCTTTCTTTTGGCTACTACTACTTGGGACATATTTCTTCACATTTCTTGCTGACACATCTTTCTTTGTTACATTATTTCCTGCATCTTTATTTGCACTACTTCCCACATTTATGATCCTTATATTGTACTATCTTTGGATCTGTACGATGGCATTTTGATACCCCTTTCTATACTCTTCAGATTTAACCATCATCATGTCATTGTGGTACTGAGAAAACAACATTTCTTCCTCTTTTTTCATAAGATTTCCACACTACTCTTGTTCTTGTTCCTCCTCCTTGGTCACATACACAGTCTCTTGTCCATCATCAAAGCAAAGAATTTTCTCCTCTGGTGATTTTTCATCTTCCTCATCCTATTTCTGAGCATAATTCTACTAAAAAAGTGTCATTTGTTGTTGTTATTGCTCTGGACCTTTCTACACCCTTTTCTTGTTTTGCATTTGTGGTTGTCTCCATAAATTAGGATTCTAGATTTGGGGACTACCTTGAGGCTCTCTGACAACATCCCAATCAGTTAATGTCATCTTTTCCATCATCTTCTCCATTTTTTTGACCAAGGTGTTGAAATTTGCATCAAAGGAAGAAGGAGGCTCTTCTTTTATAGTTACTTTCCTTTTCGACTTCATTTTGGACATCTTCACCAATAAATTGGCCTCTACATTGACTATAATATTATGCATATCTTCTAGTGTCAGTGGATATATCTCCTTGAGTTGGTAGGCCATGTCAGGATCAAAAGCATTAGGATAATGGAGCAACGCTAGTCCAGGTTGAGGCTTTATGCTAGCAGGTATAGAATTGTACACCTTATTGAAACATGCTAAGAAATCCTAGACTATTTGACCAGGCTGCCTTTTCAGATTATCATACTCAACAAGGATCTGTAGTGGATTCTTCTTGTCACCCCATCTAGCAAGGAAGGAAGCCTCCATTTCTTGAAAACTGGCAAGGGTTCCAACACAGATAGTTCTAAACCACTTATTAACCTCACCACAAAAACTTTGAGAAAATAGTCTGATTCTAAAATCTTCATCATCTACTTCCTCTAGGTCTGCAAAATCATTCACCTTATCCACATGTTTTTGACCAATGATCTATCCTGTACCATCATATTGGGGAAGTCTCTGGCCATAATTCTGGGGTAAATCATTCAACTAAGAGGGTAGAACCAGAGGAGCATATCTTGCTGCCATAACTACTACTTGAGTAGTTGAGGAGCCTGTTGATGATGTAAATAAAACAAAGGATGATGGAATAGCTAGGTGGATGGATGCTAAAATAAATTATGTAGAAACAACAGATGATGTATCAACTGCATTGAAATTTAAATTGGAAGGAGTCGCCAATGTAATAGGGGCTGCAGCTTGTGAATGACTTGTTTTTTGAGGAAAGAATTCTTCCTCAGCAGTTTGCTGAACTTTGCTAACTAGACCTTTGAGTTTACTAAAGTTTTGTAATATATTTTTTCTAAACTCACATTTTGGAAGTGGGATGTGAGAACTAACAATGGATGGATCCACCAGAGTTTCAGGAATACAAGACTTAGATATAGTTTTGGGAAAAGGATCCTCAAAATAAATATGTAATTTATCAGCTATAGTAGATGTTTCTAGCAAAGAAGAAGATCTCTCCAAAGGGATATTACTTTCTTGACTCTCCACAAAAGTTCTTTCCTTCCTACATAGTATTTCAGGATAATTCACAACCACAGGACAATTTGGATTAGGATTTCATCTAGTATACCTCTTAGAAACCAGATTTTCTTACACATGTTTGCATGTAGCCAACTTCAATACAAAATTGGGTGATCGTCAAGGTCACAACCTATGAATACCTAACAAACTATCACCTACAAGACTAGGATGAAACTCTCAAAACAATATAACTTCCCAGGGAAAATTTAGCTTTTGTTCCTCGAAAACAATGCCATAATGTTAGTACTCAGTAATTTCCTTTGGCTATAGGAAGGGAATGTAGAGGTAAGCACAAACCACTTGCAAGATAGAATCTAGCCCTTCTATCTTTAGAGAGGTATCTCTCTATATGATTTCAATCAATGAATTTGATGAGTAGTTTTGATTTCATGCTAGATATCATGATCAAAGGATAAGTTTAAGTGGTGGCTTGAAGGTAAGTGAAAGAAGGAAAAACCACTTTGAATAGTTTCATCTTTTTCATGATTTAAATGAATAAGAGGTAATGATGTATCCTGAGCAGGGGAAAGATAGGTAACTATGTTGTTAATCAACATATTTCATTTTAGTAAATGGATGAATATAACATCATAGGTGACAAGATGAGCATCAAATTAGGATGAATTCAAATTTCCTTTAGAAGAATAAGTAGCACATAAATGTTCAACAGATACAAAGAAGAGCACAAAGTGAATTCTGCAAATTCTCTTATCTAAGCATGAAGAACTATCTTAGTATGACAGAAACATAAGTAACAATAGTGACAGAGATAACACACATACCAATAGACATCTGACACAAGAATTCCTGGTAAAGTAACCTTTGCCTTCTTCTATTCACTTAAGAAATACTTGAAAATCCAGAATACAAATCTTTGCTTCTAGCACTAATTAATCAAAAACCAACCAACCCTTTCTACATTTCCTTTCATCATATTAAATAGGCTTACAATGTAAGATATTCTATGACCAAATTAAATAAATGATTTATCCATTAAGAACGGATGGAAACTCGGGACAACAAACTTGGTGTTTACATCCAAAATTAGACACAACAATTCGAAATGGTGCCTTTGGAAAAAACTACAATTGTCTTCCATCATGCTAAAAACCCTGTTAGAAACAACATAAATTATCTAGATGCCTTGGCTCATTCATTTCCTTCTTTATTAGCACTTTCAAACTTATCACATCCCTTTGCCTTTAGGATGAAAAAGAGAAAACAACGACTCCTTGCTTTGTGTTGCAACTGTGTGACAATTATTCTTGGTGTGTTTCGATACCTTTCTTCTTTTGTGTGACCAAAGAGAAAAATTGGGGCCAATATATCGGAACTTTAACAAATCATAGTTTCGTGCTTGAGTATTGCTTAAGACTATGCAAGGATGGAGATTTTTTGTGATATGCCTAGCCCTCGGGGCTTAGGCGAAGTCCTTTATGATTAGAGCTTCAGATATTAGGGCCAAGCCTTTTTAGGGGCTAAACCCTTTGGTTGGGACCGGGGGTGATTCTTTGTAATATCGCATTATGAGCATATAAGATGATAGAAACCCAACATATATGCACCTTTTGAATTTTGCGATATTATAACCATGACGTGGCCTAATCCCCATGGAGAGGGGATGAGGGAGGGCCCACGCCTTTTTTTAATATAAAAAACCTGTATTAACACTTTCCACCCAATTTCATGATTTCACCACATAAAACACATCTTCTTGTCATTGCGCGCCTTGTGCCGATAACCGTTGACTCTCTGAGTTCTCTATGACCGTGACTTAGCCCCCACATCGGGGCTCCTCTCCTGACATTTTCTAATTAGTGGTTTCAACTTAGCATGCAACACGTATCCGTCAATCACCGAACACCGACCACCCTTTATACTTATCGCCTGGTCCTTTGGCCCCTCAAGCGATTGCAGTCCAACCCTCTTATCAGAGCCCCCACATCGAAGGTTTCCAATCGGGAGTTTCAGCTTATGATGTGATCTACCTCAACTTTGCGATCTCCGATCTCTGACTGCTGACGTCATCCTCTTCCATGTGTCACCTTGAGAATGATGACATGTGTCACACTAAAATGTTCCCTTCGGACCCTTGAAAATTCTGAATCCACATGACATGTGTCCACTATACCGCCACGTCATTGTTGATGTCATATTCCTCATGGCATATCAGATCCAATCACGCACTAGAACACATCTCTTTGGAGGAGAGAGAAAATACCTGGAACTGATTTTATTTTCAATGGAATCCTTTGTAAAATCTTTCAGGCATTCCTCGACGCTTTAATACTTAAAACATATCCCCTGATGATTTAATCGCATATCACAACTTTTATAATATTGCAACATTTTAGAGTTGTAACCCATACGACATGTGATCATCGATATCCTACTATGATATGGCTATTCTCTAATTAAACCCCGTTGATATTTCTTTGTTGTGGTGACGTGCATTGGACCTCTGATCACCGAATGTCAACCTGTCACAATTCCACATATCGCAACTTTAAATTTGTGACCACCCTACCAACCTTTGTAAATCACCGATTACCGATCTCTGATATGCCTGATCGAAAATCGCGGTTCATTGGTTTTTCTCTGACATTCCATTTCCTGCCCCTCCAAACCTCTGATATGTGGGATCCGAGTCTTTACTTAGGAATTTCTTCTTTGTTTCTTCTTTTCGAAGGGGAACTCTAATTTTCTGTATCTTTTGAGTTTGGGATCCATTTGGATAGATCTATAGCTCGTTGGAAAGATAATGCAGAGCTCCATTTGATGGTTTAGCTAAAAGATCAATTGAATCAAACATCACAGGTAAAAACCCTTCCCAACTTTGGACTAACTAACCTTCTGACACCAATGACTCTTTTACATGAAACACCTATGGCTATTGGCAAACACTGATCAATAGGCTATGCTGGTGTTAACATTACATGGTACGTGGCTAATAGCTTAAGTCTTAGTATAGGACTCTAACGAAACTCACTAAATATGAAATTTCAATTCTTTTATTCATTGACAAATAATTATACCTTTTCTCCATGGCATACATGAAATTTATACCTTTTTAGCAATTCTTTTGAAAACATTAACTTGAAATTGTATTTGATGAATTAGTTACGGTAATTGATCTCATGAGAAATTGTTTCCTAGACATTATAGATTAAAAATGTCTAGGTCTACTCCATCATCCCTTCTACAAGGAATTCCCTAGTCCTTAGGAGGAATATTATCCTCACTATACTCATATTCAACATCGTTATGAGACCCAACAAGAGAATATTGATTATCGTCGATTATTGCACCTAAATGATTTAGAACATGATATTCATTTCTAGGCCCATTATAAACCTCGCTGGAAATTTCAATGATAAGACGAATATGGAACTCAATAGAAAAATTAATACAACCTCACCATCATTGTTGGATTGGAAACAAAAGTATTCATTTGAAGAAAAACAATCCTCACTCTTAATACTATTAGTTCCATTGAATTGTTCCCTAAGAGGATTGTCTTGGTCATCAATAACATCATTGTTAGTGTCTTTAAAATACTCGCTTGAAGAAGATCATGATCATGCCCAATAGTGCCTTTAGATTCCCCACTGAGAATTTTTTTTTCATTCCCTCATTATCGTATTCAATACTTTTAAGATTATCTTCATCATTCTTATCAGTACCCTCAAAACATTTTTTTGCAGAAAAAAATTCATAATATCCTTTAAAATCATCACTGGAAAGAATTTTCTCATCATCCTCATTAGTTCCTTTAAAATCCTTGCTTGTAGAAAATTCTTCATCATCCTCTTTAGTCCTTCAAAATATTCACATGAAGGAAATTATTAATCACTATCATTAATGCCTTTAAAGTCATTACTTGGAGGAAAATAATCATCCCTATTAGTGCTTTAAAATCCTCTCTTAGAGCAAATAATCCTTGTATGTGCCTTTAAAATCTTTTCCTGGAGGAATTATCCATCATCCTCATTAGTGCTTTAAAATCCTCTCTTGGAGTAAATAATCCTTATATGTGCCTTTAAAATATTAGCTTGGAGGAAATTCATCATCCTCATCAGTGCCTCTAAAATCTTTGCCCGGAGGAATTATCCATCATCCTCATTAGTTCCTTTAAAATCCTCAATTAGAGGAAATTATTCGCATCTTCATTAGATCCTTTCAATTCTATTTATAGAGAGAAATATTCATCTTCCTCTTTAATACCTTAAAAATATTTGCTCGAAGGAAAATATCTATTATCTTCATCACATCCTTTAATATTTGTTGTTGAATAAAAATCTTCATCGTTATTAATGCCATCACCTTATTTCTCCTATACATTAATGTTACCACCAAAATATTCATTTTTACATCCATTAAAATCATCACTTCGAGGCAAATTATCATCACAGTTGTTTAAAATGTCATTTCATCATTAATTAGAGCTATATTTTGAATATTTTCCTTATCATTAAAGTTATGATTAAATCTTTGAGAAGAATAATCACTGTCATATTTCTCCCCTTCTATATTTCTTCCTTCACTGTCCTTAGATTTAGGACTTTCTTGATTGATATGCTCAATATCATTGCGTGCACTATGATCAAAACCCTTAGGAGGTGAAAAGTATGACTCTTGATTCATGATAGAAGCATTCCCATAATATTCATCGATACCAATAGAAGAGGTGCATGAACAAGATCTTGATTTTGTAGAAATAGAAACTTTACTATTAAATGAATCCATGACCTTTCACTAAAAACATAGGGTGATACAAATGTTCACTCTCCCAATGACGATCTTATGGTTGGAATTATGGCTATATGTTGTCCTCGATGTCAACCTAGATAGTTGTCATGATACTAATGTTTGCACAGGAACAATACAAAAGTCTCATGAATGGTACAGGTGCAAATCTCTATGGAATGTGGCATTACAATTAATCATCATTATTCTTTTGGTTAACGTCGATTAGTCATTGATTACGAAGACTACAAGTTAATGTAAAGTGATCCAATTCACTCGAACAAAGAATATTTTATTTATGGTGGTTATGGTCATGAAGATTAATATTATTTACTATTGGAGCAACTCTCTTTCATAAAATAATATTTTATAATGTGGATGTGGTGTTGGTTATGTCTTGGTCCTCAATGGCTCAATTGAAAATTACTATACATAAACATTAAAAATAAGTTGGTCATGGATTTTTGGTAATCGTGGAGGAGGTAAATAGATTCATTATGGTCCATTAAATAGGAATTAATATTAAATATTATTGATATGAAAAATCAATCAGTTTTTACAACTGATCTACCCATGGAATTTGTACTGATCTAGCTCATTTCCTTCTTTGTTAGTTTTTTTCCTTTATGGTTTGGTACAAGGACGACAATATGATGCGAGATGGAGTTGAAATAATTGATCTTTGCATTTGATTTGGCACTGACAACTTTCAACAATATGAAAATATTGTTTGAAGTGATTCTAGACCGATCTCATATTTTTGGAGGTGTATTGGTGGCACTATTCAGTGTGATCTAGCCACTTTAAATCAAGACTCTAGAACGTTAAATACCATGTGCAAGGTTGGATATTTTGTAGATGGGAATTACTCTATTTGTTTTGGTTTTTATCCTTACTAAAGTTTCATTGATTTTTGTGCATCATTCCATCCTGAAAATATGATTGAAAAATTTATGAAGGTTGTTTGAGTTTTTACTTGTTTGTACAATGTCTTAGCTCTGAAGTTTGATATTTATAAAAACTTATGCGCACCCATTTCTTTCTATTTGATTTGAATGTATTGAAAACCCATTTTGCATACACATATTCCCTTAAAGAGATTGATTGTCAATTTTCTGGGTTATGTATTTCATATCAGATTGATTTGACATAGACAACACTCTATTTTGATAGGATTTGTTCTTGTCAGTTACAATTATGATCTATAGTGGAAGAACCCTATGCTTGTGTGCACCATTATTCATAAAGATGCCACAAATTGTTGATTGAGTAGTTTTAACGTTGGACTTTATTTGGAATTCTTGATATATAGAATTGCAAAAGAATGATGTGTAAGGAAGAAACATTTATAAATCTTATCTCTATTTGTCTAGAGTGTAGGTGATTGGGAAATCGACCTATGAATTTGTATTAGTCTTTTTCTCTGATAGTGTGCACGATTGACATATATTCATTGGTGCCATATATATTTAAACCAAATTTATTGTCTTATTTGTTGACTATTGGTTATGACAGAGTCTTGATTTCATGACAAAGTTTCTTTATAAAACCAATAGTGTTGATGTTTTGTGAGCAAGATAGATCTTGTTTGGTCGCAGAAAACTAATGGAAACTTTTGTGGTTTTGTTTATTCATTCTTCACTACTTTGGGTATGCAAATTTACTGTAGGAAATCATTGAAATAATAAATGTTGAATGCTTAAGGAAGATAAGCTATTTGGCTTCGATTAAATAAATTTAATGTTTTTGTTGTTGATAATAGAAAGAACCTTTATAAAGACCATAATATTGTTTGGTTGCATATAGTTGTATCAGTAAGGTTTGGTTGTTTGGTAAACCCTTTATGAAGTTTCTCTACCTCAGGGCAGTGAAATTTTAGATGTTGTTGTTTCTATGGTATCTTATGATTCATTTTCTATGATAATAAATGAAGATCATTGTTTACATGGTGTTCTCGTTATGAATGACTTGTGTAGGTTTTAACCCCGTATAGAAATTACCTGCATACAAATTCTAAGACATAGAAAATAAACAATGCGAGAGAATAACACATAAAACACATATATACAAAGATTTTCCCCTGGATCCCAAAACCAAGACTACCAGCTTGATTTTTCATTATGTTCCTTTCAATGTTATAATACATATTTATGCATACTGAAGCATCCAATACCATGGACCAAAAACCATCGCGTCCAATATCATGGACCAAAAACCATCACGTCCAAAAGAACATGTGCAAAAATCATGCACAAAACCATAGGTGGGTTCGCCCAACCTAACATAGGGTCCAAAACCAAAATTTTCAGGGGCGCTGCCCCGGACCCCATAAAGTGGGGTTACGTGTACACCTCGAACCTCCTATGACCCCCCCCTACTACATAATAGGCGTAATGAAGTGGGTCTCTGTCCCCCCTCTAACCCCTCGGTTACCTACGTGGGCTAGTCATGGAAAGAATATAACACAACCCCACATTCTCCCACTTGTTGTTTTCTTTCCACAAGGGGCCACAAGAGAGCTTAGTCATTTTTCCAGCCCTGAAATGGCCATTGTCTCTCTACTCCAAGAGAACTTCTTAGAGCTCACAGATTTTGTCAATGCATCTGCAGTATTCTTCAAAGTGTCCACCTTTACCAGCAACACCTTTTTGTCTTCTATCATATCCATCAAAAAGTGATATTGAACATCAATGTGCTTTTTCTCTTAATGATATGTGGGGTTCTTTGCCAAGAAAATTGCACTTTGGCTGTCACAGTCTATCCTTATAGCTCCCTGTACTAACCCCATACTTGAACACAATCTCTGCAACCAAACTGCTTCCTTGCT
>APFE030082751.1:0-85034 GCA_000404065.3 Pinus taeda | reverse complement strand
ACCTTTATCTTCTTCTCTGTCTGATTGTCCACTAGAGCCTTAAATTCTTTAAACCTGTCAAAGACTTCAAGTTTCTTCTTAAGGAAATATATCCATGTATTCCTTGAGAAGTCATCTATAAATGATACATAGTACACAGACTTACCCAGTGATGGAACTTTCACAGGTCCAAACACATCACTGTGCACAAGCTCTAATATTTGTTTCGTCCTCTTACCACCAGAGGGGAAACTCACCCGATTCTGCTTCCCATATACACAATTTTCACAGAAATCAAAATCCAGAGAGCTATTACTCATACCTTCTACCATACCTTTACCATGAAGTATTCGAAGGCCCTTCTCTCCAATATGTCCAAGCCTTTGATGCCACAACATGGTCTTCTCTCCAGAGACCACTAGATTTTCTGCTCCATTTTCAGGAACCATAGAACTATTGCACCCGTTAACAACAGTGCTACCTTGCAGCTTGTACAGAGTTCCAATCCGAACTCCCCGCATCAATACCAGTGCTCCTCGAACCATCTTGCAGGTATCCTTCTCGAACACTGTCTTTACACCTGCATCATCCAACTTGCTTACAGAAATCAGATTTCTGGCCAATGCAGGAATATGCAGAACACCCGGAAGGGTTCTAACCCTTCCACCTTGCAACTTCAACTTTACTTTTCCACGACCAATGATTCTAGCCTTCCTATCATCCCCTAAGAAGACATCACCACCATCGTATTTCTCATACTCGCAGAACCACTCTCTATGGGGAGAAGTGAAAGGATGCACTTGAGTCAATCAACGATGCCTCATGATCTACATGTGTACTTGAAGAAGCCAAGTACACATCACCACCTTCATCTAAGGTAGTTTTCGCCTTTGTAGAAGGAGCATCATCAGATCCCTTTCCTTTATCAGGAGCTTTATATTTACATTCCCTTTTATAGTGCCCTTCGTTTTTGCATTTCCAGCACACCACCTTTACAGGTTTTCCTGGAGATTTAGATATCCCTCTAGATTTAGATATCCCACTCGATGACTTATTTTCTTTCTATTCTGGGACCGTCCTCATATAGACAAGGCATCACCATTTTGGCTCTCCATATTTTTCCGTCTCATCTCCTCGATCAGCAAGAATGAGACTATTTCATCAAACTACAAGGCAGTTGCATTGCTACCTATTGCAATAACCAGACTATCCCACGAATCTGGCAGAGAACACAACAAATTGATGCACTTATCTTCATCTAAAATTTTAATATCAACAGATGCTAACTGACTTACCATAGTATTAAATGCGTTCATATGCTCTGTCACCGAGTCTCCATCTTTCATCCTCAGGTTATACAGCTTTTTCTGTAGGAATATTTTATTCACTAGAGACTTAGATTGGTACAAAGTCCCTAACTTGTCCCACAAATTTTTCGTCATAGCTTTCCCTGATACATTCCACAATATTGAATTTGAGACACACAATTCTCTTATCTAAATTCTTCCATTATTCATCGGTCACTCCTGTTGGTTTAGTACTCGGATCTACCGCGATCCACTGATCTTTATCCACCAATGGATCCTCCATCTTGAGTTTCCACAACTCAAAACTCTGACCATTAAATTTCTCGATCTCTATCTTTCCATTGCTCGCCATCTTCTTTCACCACTAGAATCGATCTCACAGATCTCCCACTGAACAGGGTCCACCACAGGCCTGAGCAAAACCCCTCAGCAACAAAGGTGTCCCCTTGAAGCCAAACCAGTTCTGATACCAAATGTAGGTTTTAACCCCGTACAGAGATTACCTGCATACAAATTCTAAAACACAGAAAAATAAACAATGCGAGAGCATAACACATAAAACACATGTACACAAAGATTTTCCCCTGGATCCCAAAACTGGGACTACCAACTTGATTTTTCATTATGTTCCTTTCAATGTTATAATACATATTTATACATGCCAAAGCATCCAATACCATGGACCAAAAACCATTGCGTCCAATACCATGGACCAAAAACCATAATGTCCAGAAAAACATGTGCAAAAATCATGCATAAAACCATAGGTGGGTCTGCCCAACCTAACATAGGGTCCAAAACCAAAATTTTCCAAGGCGCTGCCGTGGACCCCATAAAGTGGGGTTATGGGTACACCTCAAACCCCCTATGAACCCCCCCCCCGCCCCCGCGATACACAATCGGTGCAACGAAGGGGGTCTCTGCCCCCCGCTCTAACCCCCTGGTTAACTACATGGGCTAGTCGTGGAAAGAATATAACACAACCCAACAACTTGATAGTATTAAGAGAGATGTTTGAGGTAGGGAATTGATAGGGTTCCTACTATACCAATGTTATTTCTATGAAAAGTGTACTATTCTTGTTCAAGAAATATTATTCCCATGGCAAAGTTGTGTCCTTTTTTTGATAGAGGTTTTTGAAGGACTCTAAAAGCTAAACATTGCCCCAAATTCTTATTCATACATTGTTGTTGTCTTCCTTAAATGGTCATTTAAGATCATTGATGTATCTTTTCTGTGATGGTATATTAAAGAATTCATTGGTGCATATTCAATTGATTTAGTTTCAGCAGAGAAGGATTAGATATTGTGGTTGATCAAGATTTTGAGTGCAAAGAATTCCTTGGTGTTTCTGGGTCCAAAAAGTGGCCTATCATATTAGTGTGTTGTGGGTGGTTTTAGTTTGAAAAATTTGAAACGTGGATCACAGAAAGTTAGAGGTATTAGTTTCTTCCTTCCAATAACAACTAAAAAACTTACTGAAGGTAGGTTCCTTCAACAGGTAAGAGCCTGCGCACTAGAAAAAACCTGCACCAGTGAAAATTGTAAAGAAATTTTCTTTAATAATAATAAGGAAAAGTAGTCACAACAACATTGGTTTTCTCCCATCTTAGGTTTCCACCTAAAAATACCAGTGTCCCTATGTGTTGATATGTTGATGATGTGTTGTTTATTTCCTCTTATGATTCTCATGTTTTATAAATATGCATAGATCTACCACATAATGTGTTATTAATAAATTAATGGTTCAAGAAGATAAAAACACAATTAAAATTTGATTGGGAATAAAATAGCGCTACATCCCCCATCCAAGTATTTTTTAACAATTTGTATCAGAGGATGACCTTCACATGAAGCATGATCACTTAAAGGGAGATCCAACATGATGAGTAGTCAGGATTGAATTTTCTTTGCCAAGACACCCTTGTTTAAGGGAACCAACTTCATGTTCTGGAAGGTTAGAATGTGATCCTATTTGCAGTCTCTAGGGGCTGATGTATGGGAGATTGTTGAAGATGGATATCTATATTCAACCGTCATTCCTACAGATGATGCAAGTTAAGAAGCAGTATGAGAACAATTCAAAGGCATCAAATTATATCTTGAGAGGACTTGTAAAATCTAAATCTGTGAAAGTCATGAAACTCAACACTGCAAAAGTAATATGGGATAAGCGTGTCCAGAGATATGAAGGTGACGCTAATGTAAAAAATGCCAAATTTTAATCATATATAATTTAGTATGAACCTCTTAAAATGCATGATGATGAAATAATTGAAAACTTTTTCCTTAGAGTAGATGAAGTTGTTAACACTATGAAAGGGCTTGACAACTAGATAGAGGATTCTACTATTATTGAAAATATATTGAGATATCTAACTTAAAAGTTTTATGCCAAAGTTTCAGTAGTTGAGGAAATTCAAGACTTAAATTTGCATACTCTGGAAAGACTCCATGGGATTTTTCATGCCAATGAAAAAAAAAAAAAAAAGGAACACATCGGGAATTAGATAAGCCATCTTCAAAGCTACAACTAAAGGGAAACAAAAGCAAGAACCAAATAATGCCAACTACATTTTAGATGAAGAAGAGGAATTTTTTTTTAGGAAGTTGCAAGTGGGGATTGGTAAAAAATTCCCTTTAAATATTTTTCTTATGGAAGAGTAGGTCACTATGTTTCTAAATTTCCTTATAAATAAAATCACGATAAGAAAAAAAATGAAAGAATGTCTCCAAGAAAAATGTCAAAAGAAGTTTCACTAGGAGGAAAATTTTGTATACTCACGAGGATAGTGAATGTTCTTCTGATAATGAGGATGATGCTTTATCCTCTAACCAAGAATACAAATTGATGAGCCTCGGTATTTCACCAAGAATGTTGCGACTCCCAAGGCTACCGACTTTAATTATCAACTTGAGGTTCATACAAACTTAAGAGGTGTTAGCACTATATGTATGGAATATAATGTGTCCTTCCTTTTCTGTCATGATGTAATGGAGTGCATGTACTAAAGTCAAATCCTAAACTAATTGCAAAAAATGAAATTTTCAAAATGGTACCTTAACCTATTGCAAGAAACAAAGTACAAGGAAAGAGACAGAAATCCAATGCTAAATCACACCATTTCCTAATTAATTGCCAAGAAACTATGCTTTGCAATAATGTTAAATTATCATGAACCAAATGCTACTATCTAAGCATGGGAGTAAGAAGCATCAAACATCACTAATATGCAAGTAAAGGGATTGAAATAAATCTATTTTTGTCTTTTTGTCCTTTCATACAAAATCAAGTATGCAAACTAATTTCCTTTGGTGATGTGGAGGTGAATTAAGGATTTTGGAGGTTGGATGGAAGGGTTAGGAGATGGTTCGATGGTGTTGGAGACCCTTGGGACACTTTTGGTGACTTCCTCGAGGTTTTCTCTCAATTCAGCCTCAAAACGGGCCATTTCAAGAAAACCTACAGGACAGGATGTACTAGAAATCTACAGGATGATCTTGTAGTAATTACAGTGAACCTACAGGATACAGCCGAGAGAAAAATATGAGGTGTTGGAGGTTATGGGAGGCTTAGGAAAGGTGTGCAATGGGTGGAATGGAGTGGGAAAATTCCTAGGATCACTCAGAACTCAAAACCAAAGTCGGGAGATGGATGGATTCACTCAAAAATCTTGGAGAAGTTTCCTTGTGAAATGATGAAATTGGTGAGGGTTTAATGACCAAGCAAATAAAATCCAAGTTGGATGGGAATTTATTTTTTATTAACTAGGATTTCTTAGGTCTCTATTCCAAGTGTAATCACTCAAAAATAACTATGTTAACTCATGCAAAAAAAAAAAAACATTACTAGTCGAAAATCTAGAAATTTGAGAACTAGTGAGCTAGTAAATTTAAGAAATGCCTAACCAAATCAAGTGCAAATTCAATGGGGTAATTTTTGTTATGAACTAGAATTTTTTTTTGATCTAATTCAAGTGGAATCAATTCAATTGAATCTTATTAGGATTCTCTTAAAAATAGCAGAAATTTAATGTTCTTTGCTAAAAAGGAGGTCCAACAATCTAGATTTGGGAATAAGAAGACTAATCCAAGAAACTGAATGATTATTATGAAATTCCAAATATTTAAAAGGATGAAATAATTCTTTTGATCCTACAAAAGAACTTACATCAACCATTTAACTCAATCCTACAACAAGAGATGATTAATACTAAAAGTAGAAATAGGAAGAAATAAAAACTAGAGATGCATGTGAATAAGCAGTGAAAAGAAGGAAAGAAAATGATATGAAAAGGGCTCTGAGGTTCCTAGGATGACCAAACCCAAGGAAACTCATAGAAAAATGTAGGAGAACAAGATTTAGAAGCTGAACATGGCACCAATCTTCATTATTTTCATTAATAGAATTACATCCCTACAAGAAAATACAATGGAGCTGCAAAAATACAAGCTCTCTCCACAATAACACTAAAGAAAATCTCTCCCTAGAGAAAAATTTGACTTGGTACTTATACAAAATGATTAGGAATCATTCTCCATGAATGGAGGAAGCTTTCCCCACCAAAATTCTGTGATTAGTGGATCTAGTCCCAAATACTAGGAATTTGCATTAAATGGTAGGGAACACATTCCTAGATTTTCTCAATCATTGGGAATATCATGTATAACTATAATGAAAGGAAATTTTTGAAGGTATTGGACACCAACATTCAAGGGCATCTCCCCTGTAAGAAGTCCCAACTAGACCTCAGACCATTTGGAGTAGGAGTCCCAGCAATGGGTGGTCATGTAGTGCCTTGACCATGATAGAGTGTAGAGATAAGTATGATGAATTTAGGTGGAAGAAAGTGTGTGACCTTGCAATGATTCAAGTGATATGCATGGGGGTTCTAACAAAAAGAGAAGAAAAGGAGGTGTGCCCCTTAGAAGTCTGTAATAGTACATAACTTGAAAGGAACACATGACTAGAATGACATCATAGGAAAGATGCATAATATTCCACAAGTTAAAGTGATAAGTTAATCCAAAAACACACATTCAACAAGATTCCTAATTGCATACAAAGTAGTTCATAAGAAAATCTGTAATCTAAACAACATACATTGCTAAAGAAACCAAAATAGTCGAACTATAATAACAACAAATGCATGAAAGCGTGTTGGCTCTGTTATTATGATTATAAGTGAAAGTTCCATCCATACATACACCATTGACAACCAATAGCCCCAATAGTGAAATATTATAGTTAAGAACACCTGCTCCTCCAAAGAAGTCTACTCGCTCTACACTGTGGAGAAGCCAAGGCTAATCACAATACTCTGAAGCCTTTTTAAGCCTAATCCTAGCCAAAAAATTAGCTCCCAAAAGCATCTTCTATGAGTTATGAGGTTATATTTATAACAAAGGGTGGGTTGACCCTTGACATTCCCCTTTTTGACTCTTTGACTACCCTAATGATTCTTCAACTCCTTTGAAAATAACTCATTACATTACATAGTGACAGTTCACATTCCACTAATGACACTTGGAATTTCACTTACACCATATTTAAAAATAATATACATTTTCCACATGTACCCATGTGAGACAAAATAGGCTAGATACAGCCTAACAAGACAAAATACTATGACTCTGAAGTTTGGGGAAAGACCAACTCAACAACCTCCACTTGGTTCTCCTTGGTCACATACTGATGCTGAGCTTGGTACTGTGTGATGATGTCCCCAAATTACTTGATGGTGTCTTTCTGACAATGGACTCTTGACTTTATAGCTTCTAGGAATATGGTCTTGGAACCTGTGTCCAACTCATCATGAAGCATGTGCATCATGGTGTTGACCATGACAGGACCACTAATGTACTTCTGCATGTTTTGTGCACTCAACTCCAACTTATCCCTGGTGGGTTCTCAGCTTAGCTGCTCCATGTACCTGTCGATCTCTAGCCAGACCTGGTTGTTATTATTAGCTTCGGTGAGGGAACTGATTAACATGATCATGTGCCTTCTTACCATGACATCCAAACTCTTATACAACCTTGCATATTAAGGCTGTATGTTGCTAACGAATGGGGCAAGTTGCTAATAGTTATGGATCAACATCGACACCTTGCTTGTTTAGCTCCGCTTATGGCTTCATCATCTTTGGCAAGTAAAGTGGGGCCCCTTTGTACCACATTTTCCACTCTTGCACATGGATGATGTTAACATGTATGTCCCTGAGAGTTTGAACAAACTTTTTTCTCCACTGCTATAAGCCATGCACATGGACAATTTATTTATGCACAATGATGAATTTGTCATAGAGCTTCCCCATGGTAGTATCGAGTGTTGATACTTTAGAAAGTATCGCTTTCCTCATCTCTGCCATTGTGGAAATTGTGCTCTACTATATGGATTGTTTTACCTATTGCCTGGATGCCTACAAGTTCTTTTCCATTTGTTCATTATCGGCTAACATGAACCTAACATCCTACATAGGCCAAGGTGGCATCGACAATGACAATTGGATGTTTTTTGACATTTGGCACTATCATGCTTTCCTTCATGAATGTAGGTGATTCGTGATCATCCATAAAGTTCTTGCTTTGTGCTCTTACAATATTTTTCTACAACTCGTGAAATGATATATTGTACACATCAATCACCAAATCATCATCAAGTAGAACTGGCTCTACTTGCTCACTCAGGAATGGTTTTGACACTGGAGGTGGTGGAGATTGAGAGGTCACCTTGGGCACCCTCGGCATGAGGCCAGTGTCTTGATCCTATGTCTCTTGCCCCAACTCCATTTTTGTCACTTCAATTGGTTGCTCAATCTTTCGAGAAATCTCTCGATCCTACATTTGTTCACCCTCATCTTTAGTTGTTGGTTGTTCTAAATCCTCAACCTCTATGGGCATGGTTTTCTCTATCATCATTCCTTACCTTTATTTTTCCTCCTACTTCTGCTTTTGTTCCCTTTCTCTCCTCATCTCTTTCTCTTCCTTCAACTTCTTCTTTGTTTATTACAACTTTCGTTCTTCTTCCTCCATCCTTTTATTTTCTCTCTTCCTTTGATCTTCTCTCTTTACCTCTGCTTCCAAAGATAATTTCTCCAAGATAGGATCTTCTCTCATCTTACAACTTTTATCTACCTCTGGGTTCTTGGAAATCTTCCTCTTTCCCTCGTCCTACACTAGCTTGTTGCTTATTGTTGTTATTGTTGTTGCTTCCAGCACTGCTATTGCCTATAGAAAAGCTTTCCAATTTGTGGCTATACTAATGGGTTCATTGAGCTTGGAGTGATTGTAACAATACCTCCAAGGGTCCTCCTTTGCCCAATGACATGTCCCGTGGATCCATGGATAATACACCTTCACATAGTGGTTCTTGAAAATATTGTGGGGATCATACATATTAAAGTCTTTGGAGCCAAAATTGAACTTTACTATCTCCTTAGCTTTGAAATCGCATCCTTCAAGCTCTTCATCTCTTACAATCAGTCCACAAAGGAAGAGAGGGCCATGGTAACTTGCTCCTCCCATGCAACCCTACTGATAACCCAGTGGAGATGTGATATGAGACCTCTTACATGACCAACTTGTCCATGACATACCTTGGTAGAACATGTAGAGGCTTCTCTCTACCAAACATCTCGATGAAGGTGCCACCAAGTGAGGCATACTAATCTTCAATTTCAAGCATTTCTTCCATTGCCTCTTGGGACATGCAAGGTTGATCCTGCTCAAAGATCAAATTGTAAAATGGGATGATGAAATGGTAAGTCAGCCTTGCCATAAACCCTCAGTAGCTGCATTTGGAAACAAACTTGCAATAAATGTTGACGACAGTCTCCTTTGGTATCCATGTCCAACTCATGCTAGGAAACTAATGCTGGGCACATATTGCATCAAGTAAGTATCTGTACATGTAGAATTTCTCTTGGTCATCCTTGGGTGAATTCCGGATGTTAGTCACATGGATTTTCAACTAAAGTGACAAAAATTGTGACGCGTTGAAGGGCCTTCCACCACTCACCAACTGGCCCAACACAACTACCAAACCTTTAGGAAAGGTCTGTCTTCTCTCTTGACGATATAATTGGAATGCAAAGATGATCAAGAACTGGTAGGCCTTCCTCAAATACTTTGTCTTGTAAACATGATCGGGTTTCTGCATGACCTTTGATGGCTCTTTCACCTAGTGCTTGACAATATCTCTGGTGTTTGCAAAGCTACGGGTGGAATAGAAGAGTGTATCCATGTAGTTCACCAATTGAGGTAAATGATACATCTGCTAATAGTTCCGCACCCTGATGGTCGCAATATCTACCTTGATGGCACTGATCAATGTCATAATCTTTGGATATATGTGTAATAAAATCTAATAGATGATGTCTACAAATGGAATGGTAGGATACCTGCATGCAACCTTGTATAAGCCTGATTGCTGGATATTGATATAAACTTGTCAATCCTCTAAGTATTCCTTGAAGTCCTCTGAAAAGTTATCCTTGATTTTCTGCCATGTTAACTTCATGCCCTTCTTGATGAACAGCAAAGTGTCTGTAAAAACTAGCAAGTTCACTCACGCCTACCCAACTACTTCCCCAGTACTACTCTTGACAATATCCTTTGATGAAACTCTCTTGGAGGCCATGTTAATTGTAACTGCTAGAGAGTTGCTCAACCACTATTTTACCTGGAGATAAGGAGGAAAATTATGGCATGAAAATGATAGCTTGAAACTAAAATAAACTTCAAGAATATACCAAGAAACAAACTGGGCCAATGCTGGGAGGGATTGGATAATCCTAGTTTATAGAGGTGACTAGATGGTTGTTGGAACTGGAGATTGTGTAGTCCCAACAGTTAGTGGGGAGGTCTTGTTGGCTGAAACTATGCAATGTGCAGTTTAGTGTGGGCACATGCCAAGACATACTGCACATTTTTTAGTCTTAGTGTGTAGTTGGAGCTATGCCTAAGCAACCTCTATGCAATTCCAAAAGCCAAGACTGAGACCTTGAGATCTAGAAATGCACAGTGCATGCTAGGAAAACAAGATTCAGGCCAAGGAAGCCAAAATCTTCTGAAGGGGAGTGTGAAATCAAACATATCTACAGGATAGTGTGATGTTGAGTGTAGATCTAAGTGAATGATGATGCATGCAAGTAAAAAAAGTGCATGAATCAATCATATGAAGGAAAATGAAGCATGTGGAGAGAGTTGTCATAACAATGACCGTTAGTGAAAAAAATGAATGATAAATGCGACACTTGGGAAAGGCAATGCAAAACTTAAAATAACACTTCTACAAGCTAAAAAAAGTGAAAACGTGAGTGATATTTCAACAAAATTAGTGAAACAACACTCTCACAGGCTGATCAAATAAAAGGGACAGAAAAAGTAGCAAAATACTAGAATAACAAGACTTACCTAGAAAAGAAACAATGATCGCACTGAAGGTTCCTTGTTCTCCTTGGTAATGCTAGAGCTCTAATATTGAATGTGAAAATGAGATTTTGAAGCATCGATTAAATATATTTGGGTCATTTACGGTTTATGATGCAAAGGCAAAAAATCAACAAAAAAGTGACACTTGCGACAATTTCCAAAATAATTCAAGTGCCTCTTTTGGAGTGCTAAATATAGATCCCTATTTTCTAGGGATTATTTTTCACTTTTTTTATTTTTTCTTCTGAAGAAAATTTTCCATGCATTGCCCAAATGTATTGCGCTGTTCTGGGAAGGACTGTGTAAATCACTAGCTCATGCACTGAGAAACTTCTAAGGAAGAATCTTCTGCACAATGTTTGGGCTAAGAGGCTCTGGGCTACCCCTTATGCTCTGAATAGTTTCCAAGCTGAAGGCTAGATTTCAACCGTCTTTGTGCAATTTTAGAGTTGAAGGCTCACTGTCGGCCTGGATTGCACAATTCTTGAGAGCAAGGGTGGTTTTCCTTAAGGATTGTGTAGTTCACTAAGGTAAGCCTAGAACCGGATAAAAACCAAGTCAAGATATCAGATTGTGGGTTAGATAATAAACCAAGTAAGAAAACATAAGCCATAATGCAAAGGATGAAGCTCAATCAAAGTACAAGTACCTAGATCAGTGCGAGATGAGTTGCTGTGATTTAGAAGGGAGGTCCAAAATGAAGCATAGGAAAAATTTTGGATGGTGGTTGTAGCCGCTACAACATTGACGACACACTTTTAGAACTCCAACTCTTTGTATGGACCTTGTCTCATGTAAAGAAATTCTAACTCTTCTGGAAGTATTGTTCTATTCTTTTTTCTTCATAGCTTCTTCACTAGCTTGAGTTAAAAATGTAGTCCCTACCATTCTCTTTATCTGCAACACATATACCAAGCCAAGTTAATTGAGTTGTTTCAATTGGGGATGAGGGGCATATTGATGCACAAGTAATATAGATTTCTAGAGTTTTAGTTTCATCTCTGGTGTTGCTCCACTACCAACAGGCCTCAATAATACCCCAATCGAGTCACTTCAAGAATACAAGCATTTCTCTAATTCCAGCGAGCTTGGATAGTACCCCGGCAGAGTTACTTGCTTCACCTCTCTGCACAGGAAGCCTTTCTCTTCTTTTGCCTTTATTTTGTTTTTCAATTCATTTTTTCATTTTTCAAACAACTATGCATATGAACTTATTTATTTCATGAGACATAAGAGGGATCCTGACTTATTGAGAGCAGAAGAGGTTTTCCCTTCAGAAAAGGATGTTTATATATACCTCTGACATAATTGTTAAGGTTTTTTCCCTCTCCTTACTCTACTTGATTGAGTTTACAAGGGTGAACCAAATATAGAAAACCGATTAGAATAGGAACTACTATTTAAGAGTGCAAGCGTTGTGATTTCACCATGACTCACTCTGAAAGGAACATATTTTCCATTAGGGTATCATCAACCAGAAGAAATGAAATATCTTGATAAATAGAGGGAATAGGCAGATAACTAAGAGTTGACAGTTTTACAAGTCCTCTTGGGTTTCACCCTACTTGTCTCAAGAAGCCAAACACAGTTTCTTGTAGAAACTAATCCCACGGGTGCACAAGCAAACAAGCAAAAGAAAGAAGGAAGATGAAGAAAAATAGAATAAGAAAATAAAAAGCGAAACAAGAAAGAAAACACTACTCCTACTCTAAGCTAAGAAAACCATGGTCCAACTCACGTGAATTGATATTTCCAATGCAGCCACCGACACATCGATTGACCCATGTAGGTGAAAACATGATTGACAAGAAAGATATTCAAGAAAACCAATAGAAAAGAAAGATGAAATAATGCAAACAAAGTCGTTTGAAGTTTGAATGCATCCATAGAAAAGAAAAGGTTGAAAGCACATGAAAGGCACTCTGTAGATGTATCATGGATTTCTGTCACATTGCACATGGAAGACAAGTATGTACACACCTTAGAACTTGACAAATGATAAAACACGAAGAATTAAGAAAATTTTCGTTTCACAATAATGGTTGCTACGTATGACTCTTCCAATACATGAGAAATAGGATAGCGTGATTATGGGGGAGGATGCAAAAAATGATAATTGGATTGATTTTCAATGTGAACAAGATAGTGATGAGGATCTTAGGGATATTCAATAGATTTTTTATCGGAAGTGTAACTCACCTCAAGGCTACGAAAACCTGATATAACCATCAGCTTGGGCTGAAGTGCCTCAACAACTTGGAGTTTCCACTTCATCAGAAGATAGAGAATTAAAGACTAGTGGCTTAGAAAGATCAACAATAGGTGAATGAGAATCATGATCAAATGAATGAGTGAGAATATCATGACAACTGCGATAAAAATATTCAACATGAAGAACAACATCCTCATGATCAGACGAATCATAGAGAGGGGGTGATGAAAAACAAGAATTTTCACCCTCTGAGTTTCCATAATTGTAAGATGAGAGATCGAGTGGATTCAATAAGATAGATTTGTCCTCTCCACAATCAAATGAAAAACTAACATCCCACGTGTTTTGTGAATGGTCGGAAGTGGAAACATCCGGAGATGAATTTTCACAAGAGGGGACTAAAATGGAAGAATGCACTGAAGATGTTAGGATAAAGCATATGAGGTGCGGATGGAAGAATGTCATCCTTTACTGCAGCTTCTTGTTAATACTCCCACACATACTCATAAAAAATAATAGTGCAGGTTGGATTTTCAAAACCAACTCCATCCAAAACTTGATCCTCATGAAAATCACATGTGGAATCTGGAACATATGAACAACACACCAAAATCCAAAGGATCAAAGGAACCAGTGGATGAAGGCTGAGAAGATAAGTCCACGAGACAACCTTCAAGCTTGTAGTGCAAATATGTGAAAAAATCTTAAGTAGGTGGGGTATGAGAAGATGTTGATAGTTCAACAGGTGGATTCACAACTCATCCCACCTCATCCTATGGAGCTAGAGTTGTTTTATGAGAAGTGGACGAAGAGTCACTTGGGACAAAAACCTTGTCTGTCTCAGATGTAGAAGTTCTAAAACTGAGGTATGTTGGGAGAGAGTCGAAATTTTCTAACTTGTGCTAATTCTTAGAGATGTGAACAAGATATTGAAGTCTTCCTTCAAAAAATTTCAAGTCAACTTCATCTTCAGTAAATTCAAAACAGTAATGAAGAAAAAAGTCATAGAAGTGCTTAATTGATTCATCAGGTGCTTTTTGTAAAAAAATTTTATGAAGTGCTTTACGGTCATAAAGGAAAAAATAATAATATAATTCTCTGAGGGTGTGATCAAAAGAGTGTATAGAGTCTATGGGCAATGTGTGACAACATTGCTTGATGCGCCCTTCAAACATGAAAGTGAACAACCCACAGGCAATGTCATCCAAGGGGACATCATGCCTATCATAGAAGCCCAAAAAGTAAATTTTGTGGCGGAACAAGGTTTTTCCATTTTCGCCATTGAATTTTTATTTTGACAAGCCATCTACAACATCTACTAACACATCGAAATCAACAGGGTGAGAAAAACATGATGAGGTTGTGACTGAGACAGAAGTCATGAATGATGTGCAGAAATTCAAAACGGACTTCAAGGGCTCATGTTATCATCTGGCCCTCCTTCTAGCACCATAAATTTTGATGGTGTTGGACCCACCAATATTCAAGGGGATATCCCTAGTAAGAAGTCCCAAGTAGACCTCACACCATTTGGAGAAGGATTCCCAACAGTGGGTGGTAATCTAGTGCCTTGATCGTAGTAGCACACAGAGATAAGTATGATGACTTTGGGTGGAAACAAGTGTGTGACCTTAAAACAAGTCAAGTGAGATTCTTTGGGATTCTAACACATGGAGGGGATAAGGAAATGTGCCGTTTAGAAGGCTATAATATTACACATCTTGAAAGGAACACACGAGCGGAATGACATCAAGAGCTAAGATGAAAAATAATCCACAAGTTAAAGTGATGGGTTAATCCAACAATGCACATTCAAGAAAGTTCATACAATTTCACACAAAGTAGTTCATAAGAAAATTCATAAGTTAAACAACATACATTGCTAAAACAACCAGACTATTCCAACTACAATAACAACATATGCATGTAAGCATGTTGGCTATGTTATTATTATTATAAGTGAAACTTCCATTCATACATATGCCATTGACAACCACTAGCCCCAATAGTGGAATATTATAGTTAATAACACCTACTCCTCCAAATAAGTATACTCACTATACACTGTGGAAAAGCCAAGGCTTGTCACAATACTCCCAAGCCTTTTCAAAGCTTACACCTAGCCAAAATCGTCGTTCCCAAAATCCTCTTCTATGAGTTATGAGGTTATATTTATAACAAAGGGTGGGGTGACCCTTGAAATTCCCCTTTGTGACTCTTTGAATACCCTAATGACTCTTAAACTCCTTTGCAGATAACTCATTACATTAAATAGCGACTGTTCACATTCCACTAATTACACTTTTGAATTTCACTTACAACATATTTAAAAATAATATACATTTTCCACATGTACCCATGTGAGACAAAATAGGCTAGAGACATCATAACAAATCAAAGTACTATGACTCTAAAGTTTGGGGAAAGACCAACTCAGGAACCTACACTTTATGCTTATCAGTCACCTACTGATGCCAAGCTTGGTGATGTGCGATGATGTCCCTAAACTGCTTGATGTTGCCTTTATGATAGCAGACTCTTGACTCCATAGATTCTTGGTATATGGTCTTGGAACTTGTGTCCAACTCATCATAAAGCATTTGAAACATGGTGTCGACCATGAAAGGATGACCAATGTACTTTTTCATGTTTTGTGTGCTCAACTCCAAGTCATCCTTGATGGCCTCTCGCCTTAGCTTCTCCATGTACCTATATATCTCTAGCCGGACTCGGTTCTTGTGCTTAGCATTGGTGAGGGAACTAATTGAGAAGATCATGTGCATTCTTACAATGACATCCAAAATCTTATACAGCTATGCATATGAAGCTTGTATGCTCCTGACAAATTGGGCAAGCTACGCATAGTTCTGGATCGACATCTAGACCTTTGCTTTGTCTAGCTCTGCCTATGGCTTCATTATCTTCGACAAGTAAAGCAGGGACCCTGTGTACCACATTTTCCACTCTTGCACATGGGAGATGGTAGCATGTATGTCCCTGAGAGTTTGAACAAAATTTTTTCCTTGTTGGTGTAAGCCATGCACATGGAAAATTGCTTTATGCATGGTGACGAATCCGTCATAGATCTTCTGCATGGTAGTCTCAAGTGATAATACTTCAGTAAGTATTGTTTTCCTCATCTCTCCCATTGTGTAAATTTCACTCTGCTCTTTGGATTGCTTTTCCTCCTTCTTGGATGCCTCAAATTTCTTTGCCTTTTGTTCATTCTCGGCTAACAGGAACTTAACATTTGAGCTTGTGGTTCCTACATAGGCCACGGTGGCATCAGCAATGGAAACTGGATGATTTCTAACATCTGGCACTATCACACAATCCTTCATGAATGTAGGTGATGTGTGATCATTTAGAAAGTGATTTCTCTGCACTTGTACAATATTCTTCTGCAACTTATCAAATTATAGATTGTACACATCCATCACTAGATCATCATCAAGGAGAACTAACTCTCCTTGCTTGCTCGGGACTGGTTCTAACACGGGAGGTGGTGGATACTGAGAGGTGACCTTGGGTGCTCTTGGCATGAGGTCAGTGTCTTGATCCTATGGATCCTACCCCAACTCCATGTCCTTCACTTCAATCAGTTTCTCAATCTGTTGAGCAAGCTCCTGATCTTGCATCTGTCCACCCTCATATTTAGCTGTCGGTTATTATGACTCCTCAACTTGTATGGGCACTATTTTATTGGTCATTGTGCCTTGCATTTCTTCTTCCTTCTACTTCTTCTTCTCTTCCCTTTCTCTCCTTCTCAACTCTTGCTCTTCCTTTAACTTCTTATTCATTTCATCCAACTTTTGTTATGCTTCCTCCAGCCTTTTCTTTTCTCTCTTCCTTCACTCTACTCTCTTACCTCCACTGCCAAAGCTGGTTTCTCCAAGATAGGATCTACTCTCATCATGTAGCTTTTCTATGCTTCTTGGTTCTCAACAATATTCCTCTTTCCCTTGTCTTGCATTGGATTTCTACTTATTGTTGTTGTTGTTGCTTCCTACATTGTTGCTACTTGTAGAGCAACTTTCCAAGATGTACCTATACTGACTGGTTCATTGAGCTCAGAGTCATTATAATAGTACCTCCAAGGATCCTCCTCTGTACAATGACATTTCCTGTGGATCCATGGATAGTACACCTTTGCAAAGTGGTTCTTGAAAATGCCGTGGGGATCATATAGATTAAAGTCTTTGGTGCCAAACTCAAACTTCACTATATCCTTAACTTCGACATGCACATCCTTCAAGTTCTTAATCTTATACAATCCAATATTCAAAGGAAGAGCAGGCCATGGTGCCTTTTTCCTCCTATGCAGCCCTAGTGATAACCCTATGGAGATGTGATATGAGACCTCTTGCATGACCAACTTGTCCATGGCATACCTTGGTAGAACATGTGGAGGATTTTCTCCACCAAAGATCCTCATGAAGGTGCCACTGACTCAGACATGCCAATCTGTAATGTTAAGTATTGCCTCCATTTCCTCTTGGGAGATGCAAAGTGGATCATGATCAAAGACCAACTTGTATGAGGAGACGATGAAATGGTCAGTTAGCCTCGCTATAACCCCTCATTAGTTGCAGTGAGAAAACAACTTGCAATACATGTTGACGACATTATCCTTTATTGTCTGTGTCAACCTCATGCTAGGAAACTGATTCTGGGAACATATTATATTAAGTAAGTACGCAGACATATAGAATCTCACTTGCTCATCCTTGGGCGAATTTTCAAGTGTTAGTCACATGGATTTTCAACTGAAGAGCTAATAAGTCTGATGAGTTGAAGGGCCTTCCATCACTCACCAACTGGTCCAACACAACTACCCAACCTTCAGGAAAGGTCTCTCTTCTCTCTTGATCATATAATCGACATGCAAAGATTATCAAGAACTGGTAGGCCTTCCTAAGAGAATTTGTCTTATAAACATGATTGGGTGTCTGCCTGAAATTTGACAACTCTTTTACCTAGCGCTTGATAATATCTCTGGTTTTTACAAATATATGGGTGGCATAGAAGAGTGTATCCATGTTGTTCACTGACTAAGGTAAATGATACATATCCTGATAGTTCTGAGCCCTAGAGGTGGCAACCTCTAACCTGCTAACACTTATCAATATCATAGTCTCTGGCTATCTGTGTGAGACAATCTACCCGATGATGTGCGCACATGGGAAGTTTGGGTACCTGCATGCAACGTTGTATGAGCCTAATTGCTAGATACTGATATAAACTCGCCAATCCTCTAATTTTTCCTTGAATTCCTATTGAAAGGTATCCTTGAATTGTTCCCATGTGAACTTCATGCCCTTCTTGATGAACAAATGAGTGTCTACATAAACTAGAAATTTCACTAACACCTGCTCAACTTCTTCCCCAATACTTCTCTCGATAGTATCCTTTGATGCAACTATCTTAGAGGCCATGTTAACTATGACTTCCAGAGATTTTCTCAACAACTGTTGTACCTGGAGATAGATAGGACATTCATTGCATGAAAATGTTAGCTTGAAACCAAAAGAAACTTCAAGAAAAGACCAAGCAACAAACTGGGCTAATGCTACGAGAGATTGCACAATCCTCATTCATAGATATGACTAGCTAGATGTTGGAATTATGCATTGTGCAATCCCAACAATCAGTGAGGATGTATTTCTCACTAGAACTATGCAATGCATAGTTCAAACTGGGCACATGCTAGAAGAGACTACGCATTGTGCAGTCTCAATGGCCAAGGCTTGGGGATGTCTCCTAGAACTGTACAATACTTAGTTGGAGCCAAGCCTAGGTATCCTTTGTGCAATTTCAGAATCCAAGGATGAGGCCTTGAGTTCTAGAAATGTGCAGTGCATCCCAGGAAAACAAGATCTGGGCCAAGGAAGCCCATGCCTGCGGAGTGTGAAATCGAACAGATCTGAAGGATAGTGTGATGATGAGTGAATATCTAAGTGAATGATGATACATACATGTGAATCAAGTTCAAGAATCAATCAAATTGAAAGAAAATGAAGCATGCGGAGAGATTCGTCGCAATGACGACTGTTAGTGAAAAAGCGGGGTAATGCATGCGACACTTGGGAAAGACAACGTAAAATTTAAAACAACACTTATAAAAGATAAAACAAGTTAAAATTCCAGTAGTGGTTCAACAAAACGAGTGAAACAATACTCTCACAAGCTAAATAAACAAAATCTATAGAAAACGTAGCAAAATACTAGAAAAGCAAGACTTACCCCGAAAAGAAACGATGATTGCACCGAAGGTTCCTTGATCTTCAAGAATGTTAGAGATCCAAGATCGATTATGTAAATGAGCTCTGGAAGCATCGATTAAATATAATTGATTGATTTAGGGTTTATGAAATGAAGGCCAAAAATCAAGGGAAAAGAGGCACTTCGCGGTAGTTTCTAAAATAACTCATGTGCCTCCTTTAGTCTGCCAAAAATAGATTCATATTTTCTAGGGATGATTTTTCACTTTTTTTTTCTTTTTTCTATTTTGGGAAACACCACCATGCATTTCACTAAGAGATTGCACAATCCTGGAAGGACTAGGCAAATAACTGGCTCATGCATTGAGAAGCTTCTGAGGAACAATCTTCTGCGCAATTTGTGGGATGAGTGACTTTGGGCTGCCCTCATGCTCTGCTTAGTTTCCCAGCTAAAGGCTAACAATCAACTAGCTCTACACAATTTTGGAGATGAAGGCTCATTGTCATCTTGGACTATGCTATTCCTAAGAGAAATTTGGGTCACCCTCAAGGATTGTGCAATTCACTAAGGCAAGCCTAGAACCAGGTGAAAACCAAGTCAAGAGATCAACTTGTGGGTAAGACATTAAACAAAGTAAGAAAAAACAAGCCGTAATGCAATGGATGAATCTTAATCAAAGAACAAGTACCTGGGTCAATGTGAGATGAGTTGTTGTGATTTAGGAGGGAGGCTCCAAAACAAAGCATAGGCAAATTTTTGGAGAGTGGTTGTATTCGCTACAACAGAACCATAACTCCAGATAATGTGTACATCTTAGAAGGAGATAGTTAACATGCTTCTTCAACAAAACTTATGATAGATGGTTATGGCATAAAAGGTTGGTACATCTTAGATTCAATCAACTATATAAACTAAGAAAGAAGGGAGTTTCTGATGACATGTCAGACATCATACCACCAGAAAATAACATCTACAAATATTATTAATTTCGTAAGAAAGCAAGAGTTTAATTTAAGGCTAAACAATGTTCTTCAGAGAAACCCCTTGAACTAATTCATATAAATTTATGTGGATGAATGAAGAAGTCTCCTTGTGGTGAACAATACTTTATGTTATTAATTGATGACTTAACTAGAATGTGTTGGGTTAGCTTACTAATTTTTAAAGATGAGGCTTTTGAAAAGTTTAAATATTCAAGGATATGGTGGAAAATGAATTGAAATTGAAAATTAAATGTCTTAGATCTGATAGAGGAGGGGAATATTAGATGAATTCATCAATTTATGTGATCAAGGTGGTATCAAAAATAACTATCCATAGCCAAAAATCCTCAATGAAAAGAGTTACAGAAAGAATGAATAAGATAATTCAATAAATGGTGTGTGTTATGCTCGATGAATTAGAGTGTCGCGCACATTTTCGGGAGTAGTACAAACAAGTATTGATATCCTCAGTGAAGCCCATATACAAGTCAACAATGAAAAAACACCAAATGAACTATGGCATGGAAAACCTAAAATTGTTAACTACTTTAAAAAAATTTGAGGCAAAAGTTTTATCAAAAGAAATGATAAGATTAGAAAATTTGAACCCAAAGCTGATGAAGGAATTATTCTTGGATATTCCTCTAGAAGTAAAGGGTACAAATTCTATAATAAAAGGCTTCAAAATATTTTCGAATGTGTAGATGTAGTAGTTGATGAAGCATCTGCATGTCCTAAAAGAGAGATACAATTGGATGATGAATAAATATCCACTCACATCCAAGAAATTATAGGTGAAGAAGAAGGAGAAGCGTTAAAATAAGAGAATCTAAATTTAAGTGTGCTAGAAAAGACTCCATCCATGTATGTGTAGAAAAATTATCCTAAATCCCAAATTCTAAGCGATGAAGAGGATGGAATACAAACTAGAATAAAATTTGTTCGATCATCTAGTCACTTACATTTATTGTTCACTATTGAACCTCAGAGAGTGAATCAAGCAAGTAATTATGAATGTTGGATTAAGGCAATGAATGAAGAACTTAACTAAGTAGAAAAGAATCACACATGGGAGATGGTCCCAAGGCCTCAAAATAAAAATGTAATTAGGACCAAATGGTTGATTTAGAACAAACTAAATGAAAATGGAGAAGTAGTTAAGAACAAAGTGTGACTTGTCTGCAAAGGCTATGATCAATAGGAAGGAATATATTTTGAAGACAAATTTTCTCTTGTAGCTTGACTTGAAGCCATTAGAATGATCCTAGCATTTACCAGTTGTATATCACATGGATTTTAAATCCACATTTTTAAAATGGGATTTAGAAGATGAATTTTGTATTGAACAACCTAGTGGATTCATACTTTGAAATGATAAGGATCTTCTTTTCAAACTTAAGAAGGATTTATATGGGTTAAAATAAGCTCCTAAAGCTTGGTATTATCTAGAAAGGTTCTACAAATAGTAATCTATATATCAAAACAGACAAAGGAAAACTCTTGGTAGTAGTGTTGTATGTTGATAAAATTATATTTGGGAGCAATGTTGATTGAATGAGTCAAGGGTTTTCTTTAGCCATGCAACAAGAATTTGTAATGTATCTACTTGGTGAGCTAATATTCTTTCTTGGTTTGCATGTATGTCAAAACAAGGATAGTATTTTCCTTTCTCAAACTAAATATCTCAAGTAGACCATGAAGACATATGGATTAGAATATAGTAAACCTATATGCACACCTATGGTAAAGGATGAAGTCTTAGCCAAGATGATGACTCCCCAACTATTAATCAATATGAATACATGTCTACGATTGGTATTTTACTTTGTCTTACAGGTACTAGGCCCTAGATTATGCTTGCAATTGGAATAGTTAGATGGTTCCATGAAAATCCTAAAGTGACACATTTGAAAGATGACAAAAGAATATTCAAGTATTTGCAGGGCACTCAAGATCTTGGACTATGGTATCCTAGGAACAAATATTTTGCACTTAATCCTATATTGATGTAGATTAGGCACGTAGCATTGACGATCACAAAAGAACCAGTGGAGGGGCCTTCTTCTTGTGACCATGTTTAGTCTCTTGGTTTAGTAAAAAAATAATTCTACAACCTTCTCAACTACTAAAGAAGAATATGTTGCATTTGTAGCTTGTTGTACTCAACTACTCTTGATGATTCAAACACTGCAAGATATCCAACTCACTTGTTCTCAACCTATTCTTATTCTTTGTGACAACAAAAGTGCCATTAGTATCTCCAAAAACCCAGTCATGCACTCAAAAACTAACACATTCCAATAAAATATCATTTTCTTAAATAGAAAGTCTTAGAACATAAAATAAAGTTGGAATATATTCCTCCAAATGAATAAGTTGTCGATCCTTGTATCAAATGTCTTCCCTATGATTCATTTGAATATCTACATCAATGATTACATAACGTCTTCTCCTCCGCCTTGTCCTAATTAAAATAGGTGTATGATCTTGGGGGGGATATACATATGTACTAATTGTTTCATATGTTGATGATTTATGTCACTAATGATGCATTTGGTAGAGATATTGTGATCATTTTTAGTGATGAAGGATTATCACAGGATTATGGGGAGACACTCTTATGCATCTCATTAACTTGTTGTTGACATCATGGATCCTTATTATAAGATGGGAACTCTTATCTACTCTTGGTTCATTGCAGACAGTTCATGATGCCTATATATTTTTTGAGATTGTGTTGATTTATGATGCATTCATTGCTGCTCCTTGCAATGCGATTGATTGGACCACTATGTCTTGCTAATGTTGATGTTGTTGCCATTATGTCATTGCTAGTGTTGATTGGTATGTGACCTGCTACAAATCAGATTTATATTTCAGGAGGAGTACTTATTTATGTTTTCTTTTGTCATTTTCCCTTCATGTCAAAGGGGACAAGATGGACTTGATGTTTTGTAGGAGATTGACATCAACTCTAAAGGGGGAAATTGTTGGCATTATGGATGTATGTTATCCTTGATGTCAACCTAGATAGTTGTCTTGATAATAATGTTTGCACAAGAACAATATAGGTGTATATCTTTATGGAATGTGGCATTATAATTAATCATCACTATTCTTTTGGTTAACATTGACTGTTCATTGATTATGGAGACTACAAATCAACATAAAGTGGTCAAATTCACTCACATAAATAATGCTTTATTTATGGTGGTTATGATCATGGAGATTAATCATTTATTTACTGTTGGAACAATTCTCTTTCATAAAATAATATTTTATAATGTGGATGTGGTTTTGGTTATCTCTTGGTCATCAACGATTATAGTGAAAAATAATTTACATAAACATTGAAAAGGACTTGGCCATGGATAGTTGGTAATTGTGGAGGAGGTAAACAGATTGGTTATGGTCCATTAAGTAGGCATTAATATTAAATATTATTGATGTGGAAAATTAATAAATTTTTACAACCATTCTGCCCATGGAATTTGTACCCAAGGTTGTTCCATTGAAACAATCAACAATCCAGGAAACTAATTGGCATAGATTTTCCCATGGTAATGATGAAGGAGAAAGGCTATAAAAAGGAGTCAATCTTCATCATTTCGGTGTGAATTTGTGATATCGATTTGAATTATTTACTTCTTTTCTAGTTTGTTTCCTCTATGGTTTGGTACAAGGATGAAGATTTCATAGAAGATGGAGTTGAAATGCTTAGTTTGTATGTTTGACTTGGAACTAGAAAATTTCAACAATATCTAGAGATTGTTTGAAGTGATTCTAGATTGATATCATATTTTGGATTTCCATTGGTCTTGTGTGTATTTATTTGGCATTCTTCAGTACGATCTTTCCACTTTAAGTCAAGATTCCAGTGCTTTAAAGATCTTGTCATTTTTGTTCAGTGTGTAGGTGGAAATTATTGTATTTATTTAGGTTTTTCTAATTACTCAGGTTTTTTATTTGTTCGTATCATTTCGGCCTAAGACTATGATTGAAAAATTTCTAAAGGTTGTTTGAGTTTCCACTTGCGCACACCATGTCTTTCCTCTGAATTTTTTTCTTTATAAAATCTTATGCACACTAATTTCTTGGTATTGGATGTGAATGTATTGAAAATCTCTTTTACAGATCCATAAACCTTTGGAGTGATTGATTGTCAATTTTTTGGGTTATGTATTTCATATCATATTGATTTCATAGAGACAATTCTCTATTTTGATAGGATACATTCTTGTGACCTACAATTTTGATCTATAGTGGATGAATCCACTGTTGTGCACACCATTGTTCATAAAGATACCACAAATTATTGATTGAGTAGTTTTATTATTTGATTTTATTTAGTATTATTTATGTATAGAATTTGCAGAAAAATGGTGTGTGGTGAGCCCTAGTATTGCACCAAGAGTGATGCAGCTTCTATAGGCTCTTTAAATTTACTTGTCAACCTAGGGTTTCGTACAAACTTCGAGGTGACAATGTTATATACATAGTAGAAGCATTCTACTCATGCCATCCTCAACTAGGTCACTTGATCATTAGGGTTTCAAGACCATCCCTCTACTATATTGAAAGGAGATTAACTACTAAAAGCAGAATGTAAAAGCTAATCCTAGTGTAGAGAACGTAAAATGTTTTTCAACTAAGATTTGAAACTGATGTCAACTTGTAAATGCTTATGAAAGAACACAGGGATTATGCTAATTGCAAAAATGAAACTACTCTACTTTTCAATCAATCATCTAGCTATCAGGTTTGCTTGAAAATATAAGGTTATCCTACCAATTCATAGTTCAAGAATGCATGCACTATTTCACTAACTCACACTTACAGATTAAGTAAAGTTGTAATTGTTAAATTTAGAATGAAAGAGATAATGCTATTTGATCTTGTAGGAAAGGAAAAGGAAGGAAGGGAATGGCCTAGGTGGCACTTATGGTCATGGATTCCAAGTTGAGGGGTCAAAATACTCCTAACTTGAGCTAATCTATCATTCCAGGTCAAAACAAGGTCAAAACAGGCTGTTACAGGTGTGCTACAAGATTCTTGTACTTCTATCAGATGTCTTGAAATGCTACAGGAAGTTGGCCGAGTGGTTTTGGAGGGTAAGAATGATGGGAGGAAGTGATGGAAAGCTAGATCAAGGTTGTGGTAAATGTAGGGAAGGTGATCAACACCCATAGACAAGCCTAACACTTCAAGAAGGTCTAATTTGGGCTAATATGGTTGCTCATGGTGACAAAAAAAAAATAGAGATCAATAACATGGGTTGGAATGCATCAAAGGAGGATGGAGATGACCTAGATGGAGTTGGTGAAAGGGTTCCTTTCCTACAGATCCAACAACCCTGCATCAACACATGCACCTACTTCTCTTTTAAATTACAAAATATTACAAGTAAAAGTAGAAGAAATGAATTGAATTTGGAAAACTATATAACTAGTGTTAAGAACTTGATCTATGCAATGATCTACCTCCTAAGCTACAAAAATCGTGTGTTAAGAAAAGCTATGAATGAAAACCTTTTTAAGAAATCATAAACAAACTATCTACTAATATCAAGAGCTGGATCTATGCAATGAACAAGAAATCACACTATTTTTTTGGCTGTGATGGTGGGGTCCTCTAATCATGCTCCCATGAGAGAGTCAAGATAGGGGTCAAAATCACATATTTTTTGATGGATTTTACTCTACTGAACTGCAGCAACTAAGTAACCTTATGAGCTGAGCAAAAATATGAATAAACTTATATTGATCTAAAACAACTAATCAAAATTTTAGGCTAAGAGAAATATAGATACACAAGAGGGACTTAGGCTACTAGGGTTGGGCCCTAATCCAAGAGCTTCAGCCCTCCGAATTAACTCAGTGTTGGACCAAAAAAAATCTTCTCATTATGATTCCAGAAATGTCAAATATATCATCAAAATAACAGTCACAAGTTCTTCAGCTCAACCACCTATTAGCTACAATAAAAATTCAAATCCTAATGAGTTCCTTAAATGTTTATTTATACAAAGGGGAGCTACCAAAAACTCCCTATAAAATAGGGATATTTTCCTCCCTAACTCGAGAATAGGTGGATCTAGATCTTCCTTGACTTACACTAGCTCGGCTACCAATGAACTCAGCTTGCTTGGCTTCCAATCACATCGAGTTGATGAGAGATAGAGTGGAGATTTTTTACTCACTGGAGGAGTTAAGGAGGTGGACAACCTCCTAGAATCTCTCTTGTTGTCTAGTCCAAGTTCATGCACTCAAATTAACTCAAAATCTCTCCAATTCCTACATTTAACACACATTAGGCCACATGACATACCAACACATCTTTAATCCTCACATTAAGCATAATATAACAAAATTTGTAGATAAATGTGAGAAAAAAGATAATTTAATAAGTTGGAGGATGGAATTATGACCCATATAATATACCTATTGATGAGCCTCATCATCTCCCCTCCAATAAAACTTTTTCTTATCCTCTGAGAAACTTAGTCATCTATGTACATGTCCTTCATGGCCTTGGTGGCCTCTCTGACATCCCAAGGTTCTGCAGATGGTAGACCTTGGCTTATGGGGGCATGACCCAAGTTCAGCATTATTTAGCCAAACAAATCCCTACACTACTGGCCCTTTCGGCATCGGCCTGCGGAGCACAAACTGAAGTCTCACCCGAAGCAGTATGGGGGGATGCTGGAACCAAGTTTCCACACCCTTGAGATGGTTGTGAGTTGGTTTAGTCCAACTATTCTTGCCTTCACGCAGGTTGCTACATGCTTTATTCCACCCTTCAGTACCTTCATGAAGTGTTACAATCGGCTTTCGCGCAACCCTAATCGGTGGTTTGAGTCCTTTCACACTACTAGGGTAGCGAACTGTGCTATTTCCCAAACTAAACTAAGTATCTTAGTTATCTTATTGAAAACTCTTAATTATCTTCGCATAAATAGATATTCTAACTTGCATTCACTTAACCAATATAGTTATACACATTCGCGCATCATATAAGCATTAGAAGTGAAATTCATACCCAATATAATAGATGCATAAATAGGAAATAAAGACGCAGAAATGATAGAAACTTATCTTTGTTAATACTTCCAGATGATTACATAATCGACTCACCTTACGCACTCAGCAGTAGGGTTCCACACACTCAGCTATGGACTACTAGGCCTCTGCACACTCAGCTGTAGAGCTTCTTCCTACGCTATGACCCAAAACTTAGACTTACACTTTAGATCTATCTCGCATACATCTTCCACATTGTCTATTCCTTGATTGGTTCCCTTAATGACTTAGAGCTTCGCTCTATTTATACAATCCCATGGTCCGCAGACCCTGGGTAGATATTTTACAACCGACATTACATTATTGAAATAAGGGCAGACATCCATATGACTCTTTAACAACTATGCGCTCCATGCCCACAAAATGTGGAGTCTCTAAATTGGAATTACGAAATTGGGCCAAAATCTGGGCTCCTAGCCCCAAAACTATCCTTAGGGGATCCCATGCCCAACAGACCCCTAACACAAACATCATGACTCGCCCTCGAGTCACTCTGCAGGTACGACAATCTTAATGCGAAGACCTCCCAACACTGTTTGGATTTCTGCAAGTTCGGCAGTGCACTGAGTGGTTGCCTGCTGGACTTTCTCCATGCATTGTTCGGTGATTGATGTTGTTGAACTATTGCCCTAAATCCTCTCCTGAGTTGCTTGGAGTTGCACAAGATTTACTTCAATGGAGGTTGTAATTGTATAAGCCTCGTCGATCCATGGTTGTAGGCACACTTTCAAAACTGCCTCTTTATGTTGAGCGGCATCCACCTGTTCCTTGAGTGCCTTTGCCTACTACACCAATGCAAGCCTCTATGTAAGGGAAACCATATGTGCTATCCTTTCTACTTCATTGTATTTCTATTGCATCTCATGTGCCTCTGTTTCTAGGTGCTCTATGTTTGGGTCATCCTGCAGGGTGGTGAGGACATTCAATGACTGTTCGAACAGCTTCATGCAGTCTGTCACTATACTATAAACCACCACCATTGCTGTTGTGAACATGGTGGTACGTTGTTCTTTGACCTCTGGCAGATTTGAAGGCTGAGACTTCAATTGCAGTTCTGCAATCTGCAGGTTCAACTCCAGCTGAACCCTAGCCATTTCTTCTCTTGCGTCGCGCACCCCTGTAGTTAACTTACAAACGTGTGCCTCCATTGGTTTCTCTACTTGAATGGTCAACTCCGAGACCATTTGGTAGGCTTCCTCCACAACCTGCATTATTTGTTTGTTCTGCTCCATATCCTTGTTGGACTGCAGGCTCAACTGCTTAATGTTAATGTACTGCTCGCTCATCACCTGTATAGTGCGACTCTCCCTGGCCCAAATTTCTATGGTGACTCCATCCTCTAAGAGGTAGAGTGTCTCCCGAGGGAGTGCAGCCATGTTTAATCCAACCCCTTTAAAATTGTTGACCATAGGCCTGTCAGCCTCATTCTCTATAATGAGTGCTCCATCTGGTAGCACTATTGTGTTGGTCACCCTGGCGCACAACATTTCCTCGGCAGCTAAAGTATCGACTGCAAGGCTAGTGGACACTGTGCCAACCTTTGGAGTGCGCATATACAACTCCTGTATTTCTGTCTCAAGAGACCCCAATGCCAACTGTTGTAGTTCCTAAAACTATTGGAGGGCCACCACAGTGACATCCCTCACAGTCTCGTCAATATCATGCAAATCCCCTTCAGTGAGGGTGATAGGGTCGAAAGATGTCTTCGAGGCCCTGTTTTATTTTGCAGCCCTACCTGCTCTCATGGTCGCGGACGTTTGAGCTGGGTAGACATCGTCTGTGGGTCCACACCACCTTGTTCTGTGTCTGCCTTTGGTTCGAGCGAAGGTAACTTTTTTCTTTCCACTCTTCTTCTACTATTTTTTGCTGCTCTGCCAACTTCACAGTGTCGCGCACTGCCTAGGCCTTAGCCGCTACTTCTTCTTTCTTGCACTTTTTCTCTAGTTGTGCCATCTGAAGTTTTTTCTCTTCCTTCTTTCACTACGCGGCAGACTTCTCTGCTTCCATCGCGGAGTCAGCCAGAGGGCGCCACTCTGGCGGCCAAGACTCAAGGACTGTGAATATTACACCATTAGTCGCCAAGTACTAAAAATCATGCCATGTCTTCATAGGTTCCTTCCATGCCTTGATGAAGGTGCGCACCCCCAACACGGGCTTATTGACCAAGTATTTTAGCATGGAGTTATCCATATACATCTTAAATTGACCTCCTAGCAAGTAGTGTCAATAATTCTGGAGCATATACACCATTGCTAGTCCCTCGCGCTTAGTGATGGAACAGTTCTTCTCTGCTTTGGATAATCTATGACTTGCTAAAGCGATAGGGTGATCCAAGCCTTCTCCACCATCCTGTGTTAGTATTTCCCCCAACGCTATACACAACGCATCAACATGGACATGAAACCCTTTCTTCCATTTCGAGAAGACAAGAATCAGCACAATAACCATCTTTTCTTTCAATATATCCAGGCTTTTCTTATAGTCATCGTTCCAGCAAAATGTGACATCCTTCTTCAACAATTTTTCCATCGGTGCGGTGATCTGGGCATAACCCTTGATAAACTTTCTGTAATATCTCGTATGTCTAAGAGTAGCATGCAGCTGTTTCACACTTCTTGGCACTTCCAAGTTTAGAATCACCATGCTCTTCATGGGGTCTACCATCAGCCCTTGTCTGCAAACTACGTGCCCCAATAGGTTCCCAAAAGGAATGAGAAATGCCCACTTCTTGAGGTTGAGCACGATTTGGTATCTTTGACAGGTATCCAGCATCAAGCGCAAGCTCTCTACATGGCGCTTAACCAACCCAAATACAGTCCAGTCATCATAGACCTCCAAGAACTTATGAATATATTCCTTAAATGTCGCAACAGCCACACACAAAAAGATGGACGACGCATTATTAAATCCAAAAGGCATGAAAATATATTCAAAGAAACCCCACTTAGTCGTGAAGGTTGTGTTTCTCCTATCCTCTAGCACGATTTTGATCTGGTGGTACCCTAAGAACCCATCAATGAAACAATATGCTTCCTGACCACCTACATTGTCCAGCACTTCATCCTTCAAAAGAGTTGGGAATGGATCATGTACAGAAGGTCATTCAATTTTCTGAGTCCACGCATATCCTTATCTCATCCTTCTGCTTCTTCTCTTGCACCACCATTGGGCTTACCCAATCAGATTCCCCCACAGGCTCAATGATGCTTGCTGTGAGCATTTTATCTAGTTCTACGCAGACCTTCTCCTTGTATTTTGGATTTAAGCGGTACGACCTCTACTTAACTGGCTTCATGTCAGGCTTTAACGTGATCTTAATTACTCTGAAATCTCTAATTATTCATTTGAAATCCATAAACTTGGTCGGGAATAAGTCCAGGTATTTGCGGAGCAATTTAGCGACCTTATCCACCATTGGGTCATCCTAGTAGTCTCTAATCTTCATGACTTTGGGCTCTGCCTCCATACCAATGTTCACCTTCTTAGTTTTCATTGGCGCGGTTATATCAGGGTTCTCAATCTATGGTCCTTAAACCTCGTGGTGGCCTTCCGTCTCTAGAATGTTAATTTTCCATGGATCTTCATCCTCTTCTTCAACAATTACATTTTAAAATTCCAGTGCGCAACTCAGCTGAGTAGCCCATTTAGGCTGCATCAGGTCTAAAGGACCCTATGGGATCCTAAAGATGGATGCTTTAACCTCTTGTAGCGCTTCCTCAATACTGTCAAACCCATCCTCAAAACTAAATGTCATCACGAACCTTTCATGTAGGATATCCCATTCACCTGTCCCATGGCGAAGCTTTGTTTCTACATACCAATTCATTAGAATAACATCCAGGGTATGATAGAAAAGGTGAACTCACCCAAGTTGTGGATTTTCTCCATAAGCCTGCATCCACTTGGCTAGATGCATGTGGAGATCATCTTGCCCATCATACTTTTCTATTAGTCGCATCTTAGGCTTCCCAAATCATGCTCGCATCATGTTCCTACATTCGTGCCAATCATCAAAAATTCCTTTGTGCATACACCACCATCTTGCGAACATAGCGCGCAGTACCCAATCCAAGGCCTGGAAACATTGCTTTTCTGGCACCTCCCTTTCAAATGCATCCAAGAAGGTATCAACCTCATTCAGTCCATCATAAGTAGGAAAACTTCTTACCTCTAACGATACGCAGCGCAACGACCTGGTCATCATATTGCAATTCAGCATAGTTACCTCATGTAACTGATTTTGCCATCGTTCTATTTCTTTGTCAGAATCTGAAGTGCAAGAACTCTCACGCTCCCATGTAATCTTCCCATCCGTAGTGGGATTGACCTGGCCTTGGTCTCGCAATGTTATCTTATAGATGCAGTCCAGGTCATCATCACTTTCATAGTCGCGGACCGGCTTCGTATAGCGCAATCCTTTAGCAAGGTCCAGGGGTATAATTGCACGCAGTGACTTCTTCTCAAAGATCAATTTTCGCTTCTTCAGATTAATTAGCCCATTCATATCAGTGGCCCAATCAATTCCTAGGAGTGTTGGGTAGGGATTGTTGTCATCAACAATCTCTAGCACTTCGAAATATGCTAGCGCACTTGCTCCTTCAATATCCATAGTTATTACTTGCAATCGCCCCATGGGTATAATTTTCTGCTGGTTCACCATTCTTAGCTAAATTGGAGACCATTGTAGCATAGGTCTCCCCATTCGCTCCCATGTCTATTTCAGTACAACATTCACATCTGAACCCAAATCTAGAATGACTTGATCCATTTCGTATTCTCCAATCTACATGGTGAGTCTCATTTCTCGTCATGTCCTTGTCTTCTGATTCCCAATCTTGCAGACTACGTGCGGTTCTCCTGGTGCAGTCCCAGCGCATCTATTGATGAGCTCCTGTAAACCTTTCACAACCTTACTATCATGCAGTAACTTCATACAAGTTTCGAAGAAAGTTGTCAACATAGAGGGGTCCATCTATGACTCTGGTTTATCCTTGCTTCCTGAAGTGGAGGCCTCAGCGAAGCTCTTCTTAGCTTCCATGAAGGTTTCCCAAGCGCACTGCAAATCAAAATTGGCTTCTTTTGTCGGGGCTTTGTGATCCCATGTACTGTCTTCCGGTTGTTTTCCTTTGTCATCTCCCATCATGATTCCACTTTAGAGCACTATGTTTATGTTCGGATCTTCCTTGCGTGACTCAAACCTCATCATCTACAGGTTCTGAGTCAAGGGAGGTGGTACCGCTCCTTTGTCACGTATCCTAGCTATCAATGTAGGACAATCTTCCATCTCATGATCAAACAGCGTGCAATACTTGCATGACGAGCGCGTTGGATTAGTGCAAGCGTAGGCATAGTGTCCTGGCCCTCCACAATTATAGCCAATCAAGTGTCCACAACCTCTACCAAGTCCTGCTCTACCTCAGCCTCGTCCACGCCTCTGAAATCCTGTCCGCGCCATCCATGCATTTTGGTCAAGGGGCTACATTTCAGAATGAACTCTATAGTTGGGATTTCTATCCATCATCAATTCATAGCTTCCACAAGTACGCTCATAATGTCCCACTAACCTACAAAATTTGCATAACAACTATTGTGAATTTTCTGTATACTTCTGTAATAGGTGGCAGTTATCTGTGGCATGTTTTCCAGCTATTTGATAGATAGCGCACCACAAAGCAGGCACTGCGCTGGGTCCTACTTGAGCTTCTATCCTTAAAGGCATCGATCCTCCTGCTGCAAGGTAATATGTAAATACCGTGCAATGGTCTTTATCATGACCCTGACTCTTGCATTTTACACACCACACTTCTTCGCGCACTTCTGGGTGAACCGTCTTGTCCTGTTTTAGACTCTGCATCTCAAGGCACAAATTCTTTAGCTGCACGTGGATCTGCTGAAATTCTAGGTTAGGATCTTGCATCAAGGTCTCATGAAGCCTCATAGAAATCTCCATGGCCTCTGCCTCAGTTGTTATCTTCTGCTTCGACAACGCACTCCTTAAGTGTGGTGGTAGAAAAGCTACAAACAACTCATGATGTTGTCCATCTGTCAGATTCAGATTGGCTTCTTGAATCATACATTTCAGCCTCTGATCTAGTCCCCAAGGAGTATTTCCTAGTAGCATCTTGATCTCTTTGAATCCCACAATCAACTGCACTTCGGATTTATCCCTGCTAAATTCCCTATTTAGCGTTGTTTGATATCTGCGACTCTTGCATTTGGGTTATCATTGGAGTACTTAATATACTAGGTTAGCACGCAACCTTGCAGAGCGCTAACCAGTGTCACTTTCTTTATGAGGTCATCTATAACACCTTGCGCTTCCCATATAGCCCTTATAACAAACTAGAATTGGTCTAGATCCTCATTCGCCAAACCTTTGAACATAGGCAACTTCACTGTGTTTTCCATACTAAATGACGGTGGTGGTGGAGTTGGTATGGGTGAAGATGGAGGTGATGGCGGTGAAGCCGTTGGTGGTATGGGTAGAGGTGGGATTCATGGACTTATTTTTCTTATTAGATGAATAGCACTTCATGGAGAGACCTTCGTGAGCTCTTCCTCATCCCCTCATGGAGGTGAAATAAAGGGGTTATTCTCTGGTCCCTTATTTCCTTTGTTCCTGTAAACCTTTCCTCTTCAAGTAGCCCCGACCATCAAACTAACTGCATAACCCCTTTTTTTCACAACATCATTTTAACCCAAGTATTCGAAGATTTTACGTACTTACCTCACGATCCTTTGAGAAACCATCGTCCTACCTCACTGTAGCTAACTGAGGTGTCAACCGTGAAATCAGTAACAAATCCTCCTATAATGCGATCGAGCCAATGATTGACAACACGTGTGATCTTATCCTCCGATGCTTCCAACCTTCGCACCAGCTCTGTGGTCCACACAATAAGACCGTCAAGCTTCCACCTTCCTTGGCTATCTGCTAGCTTTACAATCCACTCGTATAGTTTAGTAGGGAAGGAGGTGAAAAATATTTCATGGATCTCTGTATACAGGTGGCTACCTAACCACTATTCTTTTGACAGTCACGAGTTTTGGTTCTCCTACCCTGCGAACTCGTGAATTCTTCTATCCAACCAGCCTTCAATCTCTTTCTTAGTTGGATTCCAGTGATACAACATCACACATCTCTCATGCAGATTCTGGTCCCCGTAACGGAACCATTTTCTGGCTGATGGGGGCCTGACCCAAGTTCAGTGTTATTTAGCCAAACAAATCCCTACACAACTGGCCCTTTCAGCATTAGCCCGTGGAGCGCGGACTGAAGTCTCACCCAAAGCAGTATGGGGGGATGTTGGAACAAAGCTTCTACACCCTTGAGATGGTTGTGACGTTAGTTTAGTCCGACTACTCCTACCTTTGCATAGGCTGCTATGCACTCTGTTCCACCCTTCAGTACCTTCGTGAAGTGTTACAATCGGCTTTCACACAACCCTAACTAGGGGTTGGAGTCCTTTCATGCTACTAGGGAAGTGAACTGCATTATTTCCCAAACTAGACTAAGTATCTTACTTATCTTATTGACAACTCTAATTATATTTGCGTAAACAGATATTCTAACTTGTGTTCACTTAACCAATACAATTATACACATTCGCGCATCATATAAGCATTAGAAGTGAAATTCATACCCAATATAACATATGCATAAATAGGAAATAAAAACACAGAAATGATAGAAACTTCTCTTTATTAATACCTCCATATTATTACAGACTCGACGCACCCTACGAACTCAGCTACAGGGGTTCGCACACTCAGCTGCAGAATACTCAGCTACAGAGCCTCTTCCACATTGTCTATTCCTTGATTGATTCCCCTAACTACTTAGAGCTTCTCTCTATTTATACAATTACATGGTCTGCAGACCCTGGGTAGATCTTTCTACAACTAACATTACATTATCAAAATAAGGGCAGACAACCCTATGACTCTTTAACAACTACGCGCTTCGCGGCCACAAAATGTGGAGTCTTTACATTGGAATTACAAAATTGGACCAAAATTTGGGCTCCTAGCCCCAAAAATTGTCCTTGGGGGATCCCACACCTAACAGCCTTCCTAAGGGTAGAAGCCTGCATTTCTCTCTATGTCTTCTCACGACTTCCTTTCCTCTTCTTCATTCCTTCCTTCTTGTGAACCTGACAACAAAGGTGGAATTAGATTAAGTCCAACCCAATTGATCTCCAATCTTTGCATGGCCATTTTGTATAGAGGTTTTCTTTCCAATGCATTCCTTAACCTTTCATGAGAGCGATACTCCCTGATCTGGAGACTGTGTGGTAGGGTGCTATAGGATAAAGTGCACGGTGTATGAAGAATGGAGATACCCTCAAGGGTCTTCTTGGAACCCTTGGCAGACTGTAAGATTATCTGCAGCTATCACAAAGCTACATGCATGTCCATATACAATAACTAACTATCAAAGCAAAATAGATTCATTACCTCAAGTCTCTGTGTAGATTTGCTAGAGAGCACAATGCAACTAGGGGGAAGTCCCCTGAGCCGGCTCTAGATTAGGTCTTGCACATAGAAGAGACAAGAATAATCATAGCATACAACCTTGATAACTAATACATGAATATATAAAAGACATCTAGTTACACATAACTAAGCTACTCATGCTAAAAGGTATTGGACAAACAACTAAATGAATGACAGTACCAACACCATGGAGTAGACAATACAACTGCAGTTCTATATTAATGTCAGAAGAGTGATTACAACCATCTGTTGCATCAACCTTCCCTTACCTGTCTAGCTCCTCGCGATTGTGTTTTTCACATGATTCATCATTACTCATGCCAACATTATCACTTCTGATATTGCCAGGTGTTGTCCCTTCCCTGATTAAAAAAAAGTCCCGCGCCTGTTATCGATGGCCAAGCCCGAGTCAGGTATTCAGCAATGCCCGAGGAAGGAAAGAAAGTCTCATCTAGGAAGGGTCACTGAATGATCTTTTTTACAAAGTCTCTCTCTCCCTCCTTACAAAATTCTTATGCTTAGATTTGAGACTATGCTCGATAATCAAGTAAGCTATCCTTTCAAATGATCTAACCCCTATCACCATAGCCCTAGCTTTGCTTATGTAGCAATTAAATTAGGTTCACCAAGTTCCTCCATGAGTCTCTTAAGGTAAAAGCAATGATGTTGCCATGCTTTTGAGCTCTTTCCCATTTGCCTCCTTCATTAGGATTAGAAATCCCACAAATAGGTCGAACTTTAGATGTTTCCTTACTTTTCTGAGTAGATTTAGGAGGGAATATAGAGATATTTATGAGTCAATTCGCTCCTTTGACCTCTAAATTCTCATTAGGATCCACTAATGTTTCCCCCGAACCAACAAGTAGAGTTATTAGGGTCACTAATGCTCCCTTAGGCTTACAAAGAAGATTTATAAATCATGTTGTCAGTGTATAGACATCGTTAGAGTGGAAACAAGGCCTATGATTTTGTTTATTGCTTCAACCATCATGTCTTTCTCCTCTAAGCTGATAAGAAAGTCATTTTGCTATATAACAGATGCCCCCTAAAGTGTGAGATCAGAGGCTGCAATGATGACTAAAATACTTTACTTAACTATAATTTTCCTTCTTCAATAAAATGAGAGAGAGGATTAGAGCTTCGGGCAATACGGGAAACCTGATATAGCACATATATAAGAAACAACTAAAATCATGTCTTGAGTCGGGCATTCCCATGCTGAGTAGCTATGTCAGAGTGATTTTCTCATAAAAGAGATATGACAATGTTGGTTGCCGATAAGCACAATGCAGATCTGGTGTCATAATAGGATCACTCTGATGAGCTGTCTCCAAAAAACAATATACGCAACTTGGGAGAGGAAACAAGGTTGAGTGATGCAAGCCTCTACCCAAGGTCTTGATTTCTGCTTCACCGAACAACATAGATCGATACATGTGAATATATGCATTGATGTCAAACATGCACGAAATTGTTTGATTACCAATCAATAATGGAGATCGTTAACAAACGCAAGGAAGGCCACCAATAATGGTGATGGTCTCCAAGATGTACAATATAATCTAGCAAGTGCGAAAAATGTTTTTGTTGTCAAACACTCGTAGAATCACTTAACCAGGAGCCAATAATGAGAACTCTTAATCAAACACAAGGTGACTTGCCACTAATGTCTGTAAGTACCAAGGCATTGAATGTGTTTTTGGGTTTTCTTCCTATATAGAGTGTTGTAGTCAATAGGAAGATACGTGTCAAAAGGTAGGAAATAATGTCTCCTACATCAGTCGACCCGAAACGGGCAAGAATGATTTGTTTTTTGAGGAATCTTTGAGCATTGGGTCTAAACGACAGGGGGCGTGATGAAAGGATATGCTTGATGGGTTGATGGAGGAAACAAAAGGTTAACCCTTGAACAATAGAAGGTACGACAATAGTTTTAACCATGCAGCACTAGACTCATGAACACCAAAGAGTGTTAGGATATAGAGATGCAATAACACCAGGGTATTTAGGCTAAACTCATAGGTTGGTAGGATTCATATTGAGAGGCCGTCACAAGGAATGTTTATCTAAGGAAGTGCCATGTTCAAGGGAACGACTGCTGCTAAACCACACTTTCTAATACTGAAATATAGTTGTACTGTCAACTTTCCCCGTATTGTCAACTCGTCGATCTTTTCATGTTTTAAGAGTCTGAAAGGGATCGTAAGAAGAGCGACTCTATACCTTGTCAATTTAATTTAATGAGTCTAGACGAGACAACTCGGTGGTCTTTTCATATTTAGAGAGTCTTAAAATATCATAAAGAATGACTCCAGGGTGGTCCCTTTGTCATAGTTGTTAACCAGGTACGACAAAAGGTTACTAGTATACCCAGATCGTTTACTATTCCGTGAGTTAATCTACTGAATCTAGATAAAGAGAAACCTATTTTCAATATATGTTGACCTTATTTTCTTATGAGTATGAGGAGACGGACTAAGCTCAGTTTTCGTCATGAATTTTTAATGAGTCACGCGACGATAAACTCAATACCTTCATCAAATTTTAATGAGTCAAATGAAGAAAACTCAAAGAATCTTTTTCAGTTTTGAGCAAGGAAAAGGAGGTAAAAGAACTACTCATTCCTTCTTCATGGATTTAAAGAGCCTGAAGAAGGGGAAAACTCAAGGATTTTTCGATTTTAAGAGCGAGAAATGGTCCCAAAAAAGTAAGTGCTCTAGTTGCTGCCATAGATTTTTAATGAGCACAGTGACAAAAACTCGGGATTTTTCAGTTTAACGAGTGATAAAAGTACCTAAAATAATGCTCGGGTCATATTTATAAATGTTTAATGAGCCTAAAGAAAAAACTAGGGATTTTTTTCAGTTTTATGAGTGAGAAAAAAGCGCCTAAAAAGAATGCTCTAATGATCTTGTTCAGTTTAATGAGCTAGAAAAAGAGTGAAATAGAGATGCTCGGACCATCTTCGTATGTGTTCAACGAGTCCAACAATGACAAAATCGGGGTTTTTTCAGTTCAATAGCAAGAAAATGTCTCGAGAAAGAACATGCTCATATATTCTTTGTAGTAGTTTAATGAGCCCAAAGAATTAGACTTGAGGTTTTTCGGATTAACGAGCAAGAAAAATACCATAAAAAGAATGTTTGATCTTCTTCATCGTAGATTAACAATCCCGAAGAAGGAGGCTAGAGGTTTTTTCAGATTAATGAGCAAGAAAATACCATAAAAAGAATGCTTGATCTTCTTCGTGGTAGTTTAATGAGCCCGAAGAAGGAGACTCGAGGATTTTTCAGATTAACGAGCAAGAAAAATACCATAAAAAGAATTCTCGAGACTTCTTGACCTCATGCTTGATAATAGAAGGGTCTATGCCATGCATTTCCTCATAAGACCAAGGGAAAACATCACAGAAATCCTTCAAAGGGTAGTTGAAGCTCATAATTTCCTCAAGATTGCAATCGGCTCCAACCTGTATATTTTCCATGATGCATGTCTTGACAGAAATATCGATGAGCAATGTCGTTGAAAGATTGCCCATGTTTCCTTCCAAGTCCAAAGTTTGGATACTCATATATGGTGAGAAAACAATTTCAGGTATGTTAAGTGATAGGATTTGAAAAGGCATTATTTCTGAATCAGATATCGAAACACGATGGTGCGAGTCCTCCCAAGGTCACTCTTCTAAACTCATGATTTCTCTAATAGCTTCATTTGTAGGTGGGACTTGATTGAGTGGATCAAAATAGGGAGCAGTTATGGGAGGGGTAGTGGTACCATTGGTCGTAACCAAAATTACCGGAGATTTGTATGCAAATTGAATGGCTTGGTAGGCCAATTCAACTGGTGACATTGGCATTTGTTCTCCGTAAGTGTCAATGTCTGAAGGAGTCAGTAGGATCCATGGATCGGTCTGTGGAGGAATGGATGAAATCATATTGACTATCTATGAAACCTTGGGTGGCTGAAGAGGGAAATAACCCATTAGGGAAGAGCCCTTCAATAGACTAGTACTAATACTGACGTAAGATTCAAGTACACCACCCACTAAGGGTACAAAGTTGCTAGGTGATGGGGAGTAATCTAGGGTGAAAAAGGACAGCTGGTCTAGTGTGACTATCTTTCCATCCAAGGGAAATAGGATGATGTGAAAGACTGAAGACACAATTGCATTCATGGCATAAGTCCAATTGTGGCCCAAAAGTAGATTATAGTCAAGTTTATGATCCATGACTTCAATATCCATTGTTACCGTTTTCCCACTCAAGGTGATCGGATAGCTAGCTACGTAACCTTTTGGGATGAAAGTGTGGCCGTAGAAAGCTTTAGGGGAATTCGACAGCGTGGATAGGGTTGGAGAACCCAAAGCGATCCATTATGAAACCAACATGACGCAGGCAGAAGCACCTTCATCGATGACTGTTCTATGTATACCTTTACCTTTCGAAAATATTTTCACCTAAAATGCAAGCTGATGGGAAAGGGGAGGTTTAGACTTTTCCATGTCGAAAATTGCAAGCATGGAATCCTATGGGTCGATACCACCAATAGCCAAAAGCAAAGCTTTCCTTTGTGCTAGACATGTTCTTAATACTTTGAGCATCGCCATAGCCCACGACGCTTGCGCCAAGTCTTCTACAATGTTGTAGTTTTGGGTGGCATGTGTAGATGTATTGTGCGTTGTGTGTCGAAGTGCCCCTTTAGGGGGGCGAATCATAAGGTCAGCAACCAACCTTTCAATATGCAAATCATTATGCGGCAGTAGGTTTTGACTTGAGGAAGGTTCCTCTACATGACTAATAGGAGCTCCATAGGATTTGGCTCTTGTTTGTAGATCTACCATTTCAAAGGTGTAAATGGTAGAGGATCCTTCACCAACTGAAGGATGTTGCGAACCATCGTCGGCCCCTTGTGGGGGTTGTGGTTGGTTTCTAATGAGGTGTTACTGCTACTGAGCGGGGAAAGGATTAGTCAAGACAACGGGGGTCCTACCAGTTTCCTTTCTAGCAATGAAATCTATGCATTCATAAAGACATGAACACAGATATGTCATGTGGTCTTACGCATAGATTTTGCAAGGGAATCAGGTGGGTTTATAATTTCCATTGTCAGGAGGCACAACAGCCTTCTACTTTGGGTTTTACTACTTTGTTGATTGCTCCTCAGAAGGAGCGGTCTTTTTCTTCTTCTTGTTGTTCTTACCATCGGGTTTTTGCATAGACTGCACAGAGTTTATCACGGTGGTAGGAAGAGTAGTCGATTTGGTAGAGGGGTCCACTGACATCTGGGCAATTTGACCACTGATTTGTTTTACAGTAGCCCCAGAGGTTGCGCCAATAATCCCATCGGCGTGCGCTCCACGTTGTTGAGTAGCAAAAGCATTGGAGTTGCGAGGGGCATTGGGGATTACATCGTAAAGAGTGCTAGACTATGAATATATCAGATCTAAGTGTTGGGTACAACATATGGATTGGTCTTATATGACCGCACCACCTAAGGCAACATCATTAGTGATTTGGGGGAGTAGGGACTTGAAAAATGAGTTCGCTAAGAGATAGTCTGCGAGGGGAGCTTTGACTAACCTTTTCCTACGTCTCCATTCATGTATATGATCAGAGATGTGGGTGGTGGTATCCTGACGTAATGAAGTGAGGAGTTACATCCCAGTCTCATAGTGGATGGGTAGCTGGAAGTGCTTTTGAAGAATTCCATCGCTAGAGTGTCAAAAGTACTTACTGACGCACGTGGTAACTCGATGTACCACTTGGCTGCATTGCTAATAAGGGTGTGGGGAAAAAGACGTAATTGGATACTATCATCCACCATGGAGCTAGAAACACACCAAAGATGATAGGTGGTGATATGGGTACCTGATCCTCCCCTTGTTTCCCTTCGAACTTGGGGATGTTTGTCAGTATTTTATGCGAGATTGGTGGCCAGAGTAAGTTATGATAAATGGGGTCATTTGTAAGTTTGTACAAGTCGGGGATATCCAACATTGCCAAGAAAGGCAGACTGTTTGGTGCCCCTAACTCAAACCAAGACGATGACATATGAATTGAGGATCCTTGCGGTCCTCCCATCATTTGAGTCCCAATATTATACATAGGTTGCGTGGTATATTAATTGCCTTGGATTTCCATGGGGATTATGATGTTGGGGTATAGAATTGTCCCCAAGATAAGTAGTGCCCCCTTGACTCATTTGAAATTATGAGTAGGGTGCCCCCATGGATTGGTTGGGACCTTCTTGAGGATTCCCATCTGCCACATAACTAACTATATGTCCTTGATTGACACGAGGAGCACTCATGTCAATTAGTGATTGAGCATGCATGCCTGAAAAATAGAGGGGGAACTGTTATGTTCCCGACTGGTATATGCATATTGGGAGTGCCCCCAATAACTTGAATATAAGGGTTAGAACTGTACAATGGATGCCAACCATATTGTTGGTTGAGGGGACCCACGCTAACTTTGCTATATTGAGTGTTATAAGGAGTGTTGTATGTAGGACTTGGAGAAGGTATAAAGTTTGACACTAAAGGGGTGGAACTCGGCATAGGTTGGGTTCCACTCATGGAGGGTGCCATGTGAGGGTTTGTAAATGGGACAAATGGGATAGTAGGGTTCGCCATCAATGGTGTGGTAGTGACTGTCGACTGGGGAAGTGGTGAGGGGACCAAAAGTGTCCAGAAAGTTCCATGACCCATTAGTTGTCGACAGGATGGATGGAAATGTTCCAACTAAAGACACAGGGGGTATAGGTGCCATGCGAACCAAGATTGGGTCCAATAGATTCATGATTGGAGGGTTATAGGTAGGATGAAATCCTGTAGTAAAGAAATCCTTTGGTAAGCTTGAATCGTTGGTTGTCCAAATAGATTCTGTGTGAGATCTTGAAGACTGAGTTCCCGAAGATGGGGAATATGGTTCACTGGAGCTCGGCAAATCTTCCACAATGAGAGGAGGAAGTCCTAACAATCGTCTAGATTGACGATGAGGGTCGGATGTAGCCACGGTGACCATTAATTTTTATCAATAAATTTTATTGTGATATTTTTTAAAGTCTCAATGGTAACACTTGGGTGCCTAAAAAAATAAGAATACGCTAAGTGAATCAATCAGCAAAGAGAGAAAAATGACCTTGTCTGATAAGCACCGATCATTGGAGATGAAGCCCAGTATCTCAATGAATAATAGAGAAGGCTAGCCAAATGTATAGTTACAGTTACTCTAGAACTTTGCCCAAACCTTAGATTGAGGGGCCAAGTACTCTTGTGAAGATGAGCACCCTCCAAAAAAATGAAGAAAGAGTAGGTCCATCTATGTTAGGTACTAAGGCAGCCCACCCCAGTCACCTTGTGTAAGTCCCTAAAAATATGGCCACCAAGGGTACCTCAGATCATAGACACTAACGGGGGGGACATAGTCGCATATAGTATGTTGTGTGGGCAGGATACTCGAGTCCTTGAATCAGCTCTGAAATCCCTGAAGGGATCCCCAATACACAGAATCCCAAAGGAGTTGTAAGCAAAGGCAGGCTACCTTCACTTATAGTCCAATGTTGTCTCGTATTTAGTTCCACTTTTACTGGAGTGGTCCTGGTAGTATGAGTGCAGAAGGAATTTTCTGTCTTTTAATGACAATAGTTTTGGTTTCTGATCTTGGGCAGTTCACTCATAGTGCCTATCCCAAGATCCTAGCCTGAACTAATGTTTGTTTGCTCTATAAAGAGTCACTGATTGATTGTAGGTAAATTTTATGTGTACTTTTTTAGCGTCTTCAGTAGGGGTGTTGACGTATGATATGTGGTGGGAATCTAACTCAAAATCATGCAAAAGGCAATGCTTGCAAATATTCAATTCGATGAAATAAGTTGTATTCTACAAGTGAGAGTCTTTCATACATTCGTATTTTCTCCATGCATCGTAGTCATTATAACACAAGCATAACCAACAGAAATATTTCCAATGCTTTCTGACAACTATTTGAAACCAAAGTAAAGCAGATTTTAACCAGCTAAGTAGAAGAATGAATTAAAAAATGTTGATTTTTCTTTTATAAAAAAATTTTAAGAAAGAAAAAAAACTATTTCCTAAAAAAAAAATAAAAAAATCTTTTAGGACATAGATCTTGCTAACAAACTACAACTGCAGATCCTTTTTCAGTCCATGAGTAGGTTTCCCATCCCTCTAAGTTTGTAGATGCAACTACATGTCAAAATTTGGATGACTAACGCTTTGTAGCAAAGGCCACAGAGAGTTACTGGTCTACTAACGCACTGTTTGTTCAAACACGGAGCTTTATAAAGCTTTGTTTGCTCTGCTAAACTGCATTTGTGTGGGAAAAGATTTCAAAACAAGGCTTTGGGGATCAGATCGAAGGCTAAATGTATGAGGGAAGAATGCAGCGAGGTCTTGATGGGCCAGAAAAGGAATGCATAAGTATAGGGAGGTCTAGAAGGATGAGGAAACTGAGAACTATCTGGGTGAACCGGGAACTAAATGTATAGTCCCCAATGGAGTCACCAATTCTACTATAGGATAAAGTGCACGATGTATGGAGAATGGAGATACCCTCAAGGGTCTTCTTGGGACCCTTGGTAGACTGTAATATTTATCTGCAGCTGTCACAAATCTACATGCATGTCCATATACAATAACTAACTATCAAAGCAAAATAGATTCATTACCTCAAGTCTCCATGTAGATTTGTTGGAGAGCACAATGCAGCTAGGTGGAAGTCCCATGAGCCGGCTCTAGATCAAGTCCTACACATAGAAGAGACAAGCATAATCAAAGCATACAACCTTGATAACTAATACATGAATATATAAAAGACATCTAGTTACACATAACTAAGCTACTCATGCTAAAAGGTATTGCAAAAACAACTAAATGAATGATAATACGAACACCACAGAGTAGATAGTACAACTATAGTTCTATATTAATGTCGGAAGAGGGATTACAACCATCTGTTGCATCAACCTTCCCTTACCCCTCCAACTCCTCTCTCTCTCTCCCCTCTTACCAACTTCTCATGCTTAGATTTGAGACTATGCTTGACAATCAAGTAAGCTATCCTTTCAAATGATTTGACCCCTATCACCATAGCCCTAGCTTTGCTTATGTAGCAATTGAGTTAGGGTTTCCAAGTTCCTCCATGAGTCTCTTAAGGTAAAATCAATGATGTTGCCATGCTTTTGAGCTCTTTCCCATTTGCCTCCTTCATTAGGATTAGAAATCCCACAAATAGGTCGAAATTTAGATGTTTCCTTGCTTTTTTGAGTAGATTTAGGAGGGAATATAGAGATATTTATGAGTCAATTCGCTCCTTTGACTTCTAGATTCTCATTAGGATCCAGTAACGTTGTCTACATCATCACCATGACAGAGTACTTGACACAATGGGCGATAGCGCAGCCAGTCAAAGATTGCATGGCTGCCATGGCTGCGAAGTTTTTTTTTGAACAAGTGTTGACCCAATTTGGATGTCTGAAGATATTAATGAGTGATTATGGTACACATTTCCTTAATGAAACCATCAGCGCACTCATAGAAGAGTTCTAGATGTATCATAAAAAAGGCACATCGTATCACCCACAAGCCAATGGGACAGTAGAAGAGTTCAACAAAATACTATAGACCGCGCTAACGAAAGTGTGCAACATGTAGTGAAATGATTGGACCTATGCATAGCCGTAGTACTATGGGCTTATAGGACAACATGCAAGAAACTGATGGGACAAACACCCTTTTGATTAGTTTATGGCATGGAAACTATAATGCCGATGGAATATATCATACCTAGTTTGCGCGTAGTAGCGCTCACAGGAATGACGGACCACGAAGCTCTCAAGGAAAGTCTCGCACAATCAGAAGAAATGGAGGAGGAATGGTTCTTGGCTAGTTTTCATCAGCAGGTACAAAAGCGGTGTGAAAAGGCCTGGCATGATCGCCATATTAAGTTGTGCACATTCAAGGTAAATGACTTAGTACTAATGTATGATAGTAAGTTTAAAAAATTTCTACGAAAATTCAGAATGCATTGGTTGGGACCATACATGGTTAAGGAGGTCACAGATAGAGGTGCGGTCTAGTTAGTCAAACTAAATGTAGAACCCTTCCTAAGCAAAGTCAATGGTAGCCGCTTGAAGCTTTACATGGGTGGGTCGGCTATCTGACTAGCCGGCAGAAGCATAGTCTTCGCACTCCAAGGAGCCAGACAAAGGCATGGGACTATAAACATATATTGGTATAGATGTATGGGAATAGTTCAGTCACAGAGGTCTTAGAACAGTGGATGTAGCAGATTCAGCAAGTAGTAGCTCAGTGCACTGCTGACCTTAGCACGATTTGAGAACAGTTGGAGGGAATCTGCGCCAAGATCACCACACCGACAGAGTGACTCGAGGGCGAGTCACAATGGTTTTTTTGGGGGCTTTTTGGGCATGGAATCCCCCCAAGGCATGTTTTGGGGCTCAAAGCCCAAGTTTTGACCCAATATTGTTGTAAAGACTTCATGAATTGCGGGCACAGAGCTCGAAATGTATGATAGAGTCACAGGGTTGTCCTCCCTAGTTTTGTAATGTAATGTCAGCCTACCCATGATCCGTAGACCATGGGATTGTATAAATAGAGCAAGGCTCTAAGTGTAAAAAAGAGAAGAAAGAAGGAAGCGAGAAGATAGAGTCTAAGTGACTAAGTGAGTCTTAGGTCGTAGAGTAGGAGAAGGCTCTGCAGCTGAGTGCGCAGATGCTTAGTAGTCCACAGCTGAGTGCGTGGACCCCTGCAGCTGAGTGCGCAGGGTGGAGTCAAGTCTGTAACCAAAGAATAAAATAATAAAGAGAAGTTTTATCATAATTATGTACATCTATTCTTGCGTTAATGCATGCTTGTCATAAATTGCAAATATATTGTTTATTTACTACGCACACCTGTATGAAATATTTAATTTGTGAAGTATAACTTAACACATACAAGTAGGCTAAGTTAATCAACTAATAGTGGAATACTAGTAAGGACTTGGGTAATAACAGCGTTTGGCCCCGAGTAGGGCTGCGTGAAGGTAGCAGTTTAGGCTGCAAGGTAAGGGAAAGTGCGCGTAGTGACATACACACAGGGTCGAACCGAAGACCTCTTGAACTCATCAGGGATCTCCTGGGTGTGGAAACCTGGTTCTATCACCCTCCCATACTACTTTGGGTGACACCTTAGTCCACGCTCCGTGGACTGTTGCCGAACTGGCCAGTAGTACTGGGATTTGTTTAGCTAAATCACCTTCGAACCTGGGTCAGGCCCCAATAAGCCAACACAATGTATAGACAACATTAGTGTGGAAACAAGGCCTGTGATTTTGGCTATTGCTGCAACCATCGTGACTTTCTCCCCTGAGCTGATGAGGTCATTTTACTGTATAACATAGGGAATTCCATCTTCTTTCAAATGCTTGTTGGCCCTCTGTCCCTAATAGCCTGAGAGTGTCCTCAAAGTGGGAGGTGGCATGCTCTTGGGTGGAAAGGTATATATGTGCTAGCTTAGCATCATTGGAATTGATGTTGTGATTATTGATTACATCCATGGGACTTATCTGCACTGCCCTAATATAGAGGGGTTCTTTTTCTTCTTTTTCCAATACTCTCCTCACCTCCTCAACTCTAGCCTCCTCATGAGTCCTCCAAGATGCAAGGTCCATCAGCTAGAATTCTCTTAACTTTGCATTGGGATCCCAAACATTCATGTCAGCTAAGGTGAGTTTATGTAGGTAGAACTCAACTAATTTGGCTCTATCTTCTATTCTACTCTTATCACATAGATAATTTGGCTCTATCTCCTATTCTACCCTTATCACACAAATCAATGAACTTCCTGTAGTCCTGGAATGGCATGGATCCATGTTGTGCTAATGATTTGATCTGGAACTGCATCCATTGTTCTTTGAGGAAAAGTGCATAGGACTTAGATGCTAGTATGCAATGTAGTGCCTCCATGGAGAGGCTTTCCATTGTGGACAATTAAGTTTCCTTCTCTTGCAATTTCTTCCTTAACCATCTATTTTATACATGCACTTGCTCTCTCATTGTGGACTCTCTTTCCCTTAACTCACTCAACTCCTTGCCCATTTCTAGGAGCTTTTCTTCCATGAGGCCCACATCTTCCACCTTCTTGGATTTGGTGATATGCATCCATCTATGGGTTATTCCTCTTTCTTCTTCAAGTTCAAAGAAAAGTGTGACTAAAAATTTATGTGGGATCACTTTTCCTCCTTAAATTAACTTGTAATAGGAGCTCAGACTAGGTTGTGGACTAGGCTCCTATAGCTCTGGGAAATCCTTTTCAAATTTTCTTAGGGAAGCTTCCCCCTCCTATAATTGTTGTGTTTCCTTATTCCCTTCTTGCTTCTCCTTCTGATCTTCCCACATCATTTTCTTCTCTTCCTGTAGCACCTTCTATGTTTCTTGTAGTATGCTCTATTTTTCCTGTAGCTTCCCTTTTCTGTTTTAATGAAGTGTGGTAGGTGTCTTGTGTTGTTTAAAGGAGGTTGATCTAGTAACAAGTATCCTTACATATTTTATCAGAGTCTTTGAAATGGATTCAGGAGTGGTGACCTCCTCAACTTTCCTTTCAATGGGTTCTAGCTCCTCTGTTTTACTTGGTGATTCTTCAATTGTAATAGGGGCCTTTGTGGGAGTTCGAGGCTTACCTTGTTTAATTCTTGTGTTTTTCCTTGTTTTGAAGTAGAGGGGATTTTGCCTCTACCTTTTATTTTTAGTTTTTATTGGTGTGCTCAAGGTAGCTAGGGTAACAAATACCTCCTTTTCAATGGGTGCAGGAGACAAACTTGTTTGCTTTGGGAATACCTCTTCTTCTCTAGATGTAGTGGTTTTCTTAGGGCTTCTTTTTCATTTTTTTCTTTCTCAACTTCTTCCTTTTGCTCTAGTTCTTCCTCTATTTTATCTTCCTCTGCCTCTTCCTCTTCTTCCTCTTTTGTCTCTCTCCCTCCAGCATTATAGGCTAGGGTCTCACCAGATGTGAGGGTTCGAGTTTCAATGAAGGATTCTTCGTCTATATCCCTGAATTTGGACAAAAGGACAAGAATCCTTAGTTTATTCAAAGAATTTTCCACTATCATTTTGATGAGGCCATGGTGGCCTATGTATTATTTCTTTCCCTATCTCACCTTTTGGATCATGTATGTGATGGATTGTGGGAGGAAATAAGGCACACTGAGTCTTTGGGCTAGGGGAGATTCTACTTGAAATATTAGTTCATGGAGAAGTCTCAACTGGTAGCCATAGAATAAACTCAGTCTTCCTTCACAAGAGACAAACTTAAGGATATGGTAGGACACCTCATCCCAGGGATAGGGTAGGCTCTCCCTTCTGACTCCATTTTTATCTTTAATAGGCTTTTCATTGGCAATGAAGAATTTCTTCTTAGCAATTGTACTACTGGAATTTTATTCTCTTCTCCATGGGATCCCTAGGAGAAGGGTTGTCACCCTGCTAATTAGACCATGACTAATATAAATGGATAATCCCCTCACCATAGTGGTGGAACTGGCTCTTATGTGAGAGTTTAGGGCCATGGAAAATTCATAGGTGATTTCATCATCATATCCCTTTAGTAACTCAAAAACTCCTAACCACCGATTCCATCTAAAAATGTCTAATACAAGGGGGTGAAGGTGAATTATCTTAGTGTTTGTAGGCTCTATCCTATTGAATCCCCCTCCCATACTCTCCTTTTCTTCCAAGTAAGTGTAGGGGGGTTCCTTCCTATGTTAGCTCCGATGTGGAATTTAATGCAATTATGTATATTCCTTCTACTCTATAGCCAAAAAAATATTTAAATCCACAAGATCACTGATATTACTAGGACCAATCAAGGTGCACCAACATGTAAATTATGGACAAATGAATGAGAGGGTCCACTTACTTTTCACAACATATCCTGGTATAATGATGAATGGAGACCAAATCAACCCTTGGCAGCTTTCTTTCACTATTGGAGGCTTCTTGTAGCAATTTTCTGGGCCTCCTGTAGTTTCCTATAGATTCTTGTAGCTTCCCCTTGTAGAAATGACGAAGTAGGGTTCGACTCTCCTCAATGGCTTCCCAAGATCATACTTACCTTAACTAATTTTGAAATGAGCAAAGATGCAAGAGAATTTGTGCCTTGGTACATTATATGTTATTTTTGGCTAGGGCTCGGAGCGTTGTGATGACTTGGCAGGGGTATGATTTTTCCTCATTTGGACTATTTTCCCACCTGGAGTGATCATTTCCTCGTCCCTCGTAATAAACACCCACTTCCTATTATATGATCTTTCCTAATGTGACACTCCCACGTTGCATGATGACTGATAAATAACTTTTTGTTCAGTAACCGAGGGTGCCCAAGTTAAGTGGCTACCTCCAGCTTATAAAAAATACCTTACCTCGACATTCATACATGTTGGGAATGGGATCCCCCAAGGATATTTTTGGGGCTAAACGCCCATGTTTTAGGTCAATTTTGTAATAAAGTTGTAAATTCTCTGCATTTTGTGGTCTTGGAGTGTGAAGGTGTCACGAGTCATAAAGGGTTTTTTGCCCTTATTTTGTAAAGTGTAAAGTCGGCTGTAAAGATTCACCCATGGTCTGCAGACCATGGGATTGTATAAAAAGAGATAAGTAGGTAAGCTCTAAGTAGCTAGAAGTCTTTAGGGAAGAATGGAGTAAATAGCCTTGATAGCGAAGTCTAAGTGCTTCGGGTCTTAGCATAGGTAAAGGCTCTGCAACTGAGTGTGAAGAGGCCTAGGATAGAAGTCGGCAGCTGAGTGTGCAGAGGCCTAGGGTAGAAGTCCACAGCTAAGTGCGCAGACCCCTGCAGCTATGTGCGTAGGGCAGATAGACTCCGTAATAATCTGAAGATATCAATAAAGAGAAGTATTCTGCAAATTCTATGTATCTATTTCCTATTAATGCATATGGTTATATTGTGTTTTGGGTTTAATTTACAATGTTTATGTAATGCATGAATATATGTGATTATATTGGGTAAATGAACGCAAGTAAGAATATCAGATTACGCGATGCTAACTATGATTGTTTAGTAAGATAAGTAAAACACTTAAGATAACTTGAGAACCTATACAATACGCTGTCATAGCAGCGCGAAAGTACTTGGATTGCGGGTTAGGGTTGCGCAAAGGTCAATCATACTCCTTCGAGGAGGTATTGAAGGGAAAAATAAGGGGCTAGATTGATAGAGCCCTAGAACTTAACGACCTATGAAAAAGCAGGAACAGAGGGTATAAACCGACATCAAAATCATCTTAGGGTGCAAAAACTTGGTTCCAGCATCCCCCCATACTGCTTCGGGTGAGACTTTGGTCTGCACTCTGTGGACTGATGCCCGAAGGGCTAGTAGTGTAGGGATTTGTTTGGCTAACTAATGATGAACCTGGGTAATTCCTCACGCAGCCAACAAATGGTTCCATTTCCAGGACCAGAATCTACATAAGAGATGTGTGATGTCATATCACTGGAATCCAACTAAGAAAAAGATCGAGGATTGGTTGGACAAGAAAATCCATGAATTCACGGCGTAGGAGAATAGAAATCCATGACTAAAAAAGGAACACTGACTAGACAGGTACCTATATACAGAAATCCATGAGATCTTTTTATGTTCCTTTCCAATTGATTTATACAAGTGGATCGCGATGCTAGCATATGACCAAGGAAGGTGGAGACTTGACAGTCCTATTGTCTGGACCCCGGAGTTAGTACAGAGACTGGAAGCCTCTGAGGATAATATCACCCATGCTGTCAATCATTGGCTCGATCACATCATAGGAGGATTTGTGACTGAATTCACGCTCAATACCTTAGTTAGCTACAACGAGGCAAAGCGACACTTTTTCAAGGGTCCGTGAGGTAATTACTTGAAGTCTTTTAATACATGGATTAAGATGTTATTGTGTGAAAAATGGGTTATGCATCTACCTTGATGTTCAGAGCTATGCAAAGTGGAAAGACTTATAGGAATGAAGGAAGAAAGGGTCCTGAATATAGTCCATTGATTTCACCTCCATTGGGTGATGAAAAGGGAGTAGCATAGGCTTCTCCGCAAAGTGAAATTTAGGTAATAAGACAAGGATTCTCGCAACTGCCACCTCCACCCACACCACCTCCAACTTCACCACCATCACGTATGACTTCACCCATACCACCACCACCTCCACTACATTTCAGCATGGAAAATTCAGTGAAGTTGCCTCTGTTTAAATACTTGGGAAATGAGGACCCATACCAATTTTGGTTCATCATGAAAGCTATATGGGAAGTTGAGGGGGTTATAGATGATCACATGAAGAATGAAACATTGTTTAGTGCTTTGCAGGATTGGGCGCTAACCTGGTACATCAAATACTCTAATGATAACCAAAACACTGGGGTGGCAGACATCTAGACCACGCTGAATAAAGAGTTCAGTAGGCCTAAATCTGAGGCACAATCGATTGTGGGGTTCAAGGAAATCGTGATGAAACCAGATGAAACACCTTGGGAATTGGATCAAAGGTTGAAGTGTAAAATCCACGAAGGCAATGTGAACTTAACAGATGGACAACACCGCGAATGGTTCATGGTTCCCCGCTACACCTAAGGGTTGTGTTGTCACAATAGAAAATTATGACTCAGGAAAAGGCCTTGGAGATTGTAATGAGAGTGCATGAAACACCGATGCAAGATACGAATCTGGGGGTTCAGCAGATCCATGCACAGTTGCAAAATATTTTCCTTGAAATGAAAAGTTTGAAGCAGGATAGAATAATTCGACCAGAGGTGCGCGAAGAGTTATGGTGCCTGAAATGTAAAGGTCAGGGGCATGACAAAGACCACTGCCTAGTCTTTGCAAACTATATTGCAAGGGGAGGGTCGATGCCTTTGAGGCCATAGGCCCAAGTAGGACCAAGTGTGGGGCCTGCGTTTTGGTGCGCTAGATGTTAGGTAGCAGGAAAACATACGACAGATAACTGTCATTTGCTGCGAAAGTTTGTATAGACACCACAACAACTGTTCTACAACTACTACAGGTTGATAGTGCATGATGAGTGCAACTGCAGAAGTTATGAATTGATGATGGATAGAACTCTCGCCTATAGGGTTCAGGTAGAAACGTAGCCCCCTGACCAGAGTGCAGGGATGGAGCAAACAGGCTTTCAAGGGCGCGGACGAGGCTGAGGCAGAGGAGGACCTTAGTTCAAGGAAAGCTAATTTGCTGCAATTGCAAAGGACCAGGACAATATGCCCATGAATTCACTAACCCTACGTGACCTTCATGCAAATATTGTACTCAGTTTGATCATGAGATAGAAGACTGTCCTACGCTGATAGCAAGGATACATGACAAAGGCACGCTACCACCTCAGCCGACTCAGAACTTACAGATGATGAGGTCTGAGCCTTGTCAAGAGGATCTGAACGTGAATATAGTGCTCTGAAGTGGAATTTCAATAGAGGATGATAAGGGGAAATAGCCCGAAGATAGCGCATGGGTTTGCAAAGCTCCAGTGAAGGAGGCTGAGTTTGACTTAGAGCGCACAAGCGAAACGTTCATGGAAGCAAAGAAGAGCTTTGTTGAGGCCTCCACCTCAGGGAGAAAGGATAACCCTGATTAGGAATTGGACCCTTCTATGATTATGACCTTTCTAGATACCTGCATGAAGCTTCTATGTGATAGCAAGGCTATGAAGGGATTATAGGAGCTTATAAATAGATGCACCAGAAACACTCCAGGTGAATTGCGCGTGGTACGAAAGATTGTTAATCATAAAGAAAGGATAGGACGAGAGATGAGACTGACCGCGCAGATATGAGAATATGAAATGGATAAGGTTATCTTGGATCTGGGGTCAGACGCGAATGTTCTACCAAAGTAGACTTGGGAGTGGATTGGAAGATCCATGTTGTAGTAGTCTTCAATTCACTTAAGAATGGAAAATCAGCAGAATATCATCCCCATGGGATGGCTGCAAGGAGTGACTTTAGATATTGAAGGCATGAGCACATTGGCTAACTTTGAAGTAATATAAATTTTTGATGACAACAACCCCTACCCTACGCTCCTTGGCATTGATTGGGCTATTGATATAAACAAGGTAGTCAACCTAAAGAAGCAAAAGATGATATTTGAGAAGAAATCACTCCGTGGAATAGTACCCCTAGATCCCGTTGAAGGATCGCACTATACTAAATCAATCCACAATTATGAGAGCAATGATGGTTTGGACTGTATATATAAGATAACAATGTGAGACCAAGATTGGGTGAATCTGACAGCGGATGGACGAATTACATGGGATCGTGAGAGTTCCTGCACCTTAGACTCTGATGAAGAATTAGAGTGCTGATAGAATTGATTACATGAAGTAACCACGCTAAGCTGTAAAATGATGACCTGGTCACTACGCTGTGCATCGTCAGAGGTAAGAGTTTTGCCCACTTATGATGGCCTGAATGATGTAGATGTCTTTTTGGATGAATTTGAGAGGTAAGTACCAGAGAAGCAGTGCTTTCAGGCTTTGGACTGGGCAATGCGCACTACGGCCGTGAGATGGTGGGGTACGCACAAGGGTAGCTTTGATGATTGGCGCGAGTGTAGGAGGATGATGTGCACATGATTTGGGAAGCCGAAGGTATGAATGACAGAAAAATATGATGGGAAGGATGACCTGCATGCACACTTGGCCAAATGGGCTCAGGCTTATGGAGTGAAGCCCCAACTGGAATGGGTGCACTAGTTCTGTCATACCTTGGATTTCATCCCGATGAACTAGTACTTGGAAGCCAAGCTCTGCCATGGTACAAGTGAATGGTATATTCTACGCGAAGGATTCATAATGACGTTCAACTTTGAATATGGGTTTGACTGTATTGTCAAAGTGCTACAAGAAGTGAAAGTAGCAATCTTTAGGATACCGCGGGATCCTTTGGATCTGATTCAACTTGATTGGACTACTCAACTGAGCCATGCAATGGAATGCTATAACGTGACTGCTAAATAAGAAGATGAGGATCTGAAAAAGATTAACATCCTTGAAACAGAGTGTCACCACGAGGTTGAGGGACTGTAGATTCAGAATCCTAATATAACCGCTCCACTAAAAACAAAACAGGTAAATATTGGTACAGAGGCGGAGCCCAAATTCATGAGATTGGAGATTACTGGGATGACGCGACAGTGGATAAGGTCACTAAATTTCTCTACGAATACCAAGATTTTTTCCCTACGACGTTTATGGAGCTAAAAGGGATAATAGGAGACCTGGGTGTTATGAAGATCACATTAAAACCCAACACGAAGCCAGTTAAGCAAAGACCTTACCACCTCAATCTGAAGTATAAGGAGAAGGTCCGCTTAGATCTAGACAAGATGCTCACAGTAGGCATCATTGAGCCCATAGAAGAATCTCATTGGGTAAGCCCCATGGTGGTATAGGAAAAGAAGCAGAAGGATGAAATAAGGATATGCGTAGATCTCAAGAAGTTGAATGATGCTTGCATACATGATCCTTTCCCGAATCCATTCACTGATAAGGTATTGGATAATGTAGGTGCACAGGAAGCGTACTCCTTCACTGATGGGTTCTTTGGGTACCATTAGATCAAAATTGTGCTAGAGGATAGAAGAAAGACGACCTTCACGACTTAGTGGGGATGTTTCCAGTACATTGTAATGCCTTTTAGATTGAAGAATGTGCCTGCGATTTTTTGGCTCGTAGTCATTGCTACGTTCAAGGAATTTATTCATAAGTTTCTGGAGGTGTACTTTGATGACTGGACTATGTTTGGGCTAGTAAAATTCCATGTGGCAAGTCTGTGGCTAATGCTAGATACTTGTCAAAGGTACCAGATTATGCTCAATTTGAAGAAATGCCTATTTTGTGTTCCTTTTGGGACCCTGCTGGGTCATGTTGTTTTTTGACAGGGAGTGATGGTAGATCCCATGAAGATCATAGTGATACTTAATTTAGAGGTGTCGAGGAGTGTGAAATAGCTGCACACAACCTTAGGACATAATGGGTATTACAAGAAGTTTATCAATGGCTATGCCTAGATCACCGTGCCTATGGAAGCATTGTTGAAAAAGGATGTCATGTTCTATTGGAACGAGGACTATAAGAAAAGCTTGGATGTATTGAAAGAAAAGATGGTCACTGCACTGATTTTAGTCTTCCCGGGTTGGAAGAAGGAGTTTCATGTACATGTTGACATGCCATATATAGTGCTGGGAGTAGTACTGACACAGGCTAGTGGAGGAGAATTGGACCATCCAATAGCGTTCACAAGAAGAAGGTTATCCAAGGCTGATAAGAACTATTCCACCACCAAGCGCGAAGGGTTAGCCATGGTATACGCGCTCCAAACGTTTAGACACTATTTGCTGGGTGGACATTTTAAGATGTATACGAATCATTCTGCGTTGAAATACCTGGTCAATAATCCTGTGTTGGGGGGAAGAATCTGTAGGTAGTTGTTATTGTTCCAGGAATATGATTTTGAGGTTATTGTGAAGCCTAGACAACTAAACGTGAGACCATACCATCTGTCACACATCGAAACAGGGAAAGAGTCCACTAATTTGGACAAAGTATTGCTTGATGTGCAGCTATTTACAGTGTGCGTCACGGACAAACACTTTGAAGATATCATACACTTCCTAACAACAGGAACTGCGCCAAAAGGATACACCATCCAGTAGAAGAAGGAGTTAGTGGTGCACACAACATACTTTTATGTCATTGCTAGGCATCTGTACAAAATGGGGTTTGATGAAATATTGCGATGATATGTACTAGAGTTTGAAAGAAGAAGTATCCTTGTGGACGCTCATGGGGGTGTCGTAGGAGGTCATTATGTAGGGAGAGCGACCGTGCAGAAGATCGTATGCGTAGGGTTGTGGTGGCCAACCCTCCATCAAGATTCAAAATATTATTGCAAGGCGTGTGATGTGTATCAAAGGATGGATAGGCCATCATGGAGGGATGATCTGCCTCTGAATCTGTAGATGACGTTACAAACCTTTGAGAAATGGACGATAGATTTTGTGGGACCCATTCAGCCCCAAGGGGAAAATATGGGAGCATGGTACATTATCACTGCGACTGAGTATTTGACTCAATAAGTGAAGGCATAGCCTGTGAAGGATTGCATATGTGTGACTAATGGGAAGTTCCTCTTTGAGTATGTAATGATGCAATTTGGGTGTCCAAAGATTTTGATGAGTGGTCGCAGTACACACTTTCTGAATGAAATGATCAACATGCTGATGGAGGAATTGTGCAGATTAGTGCCTAGTATTCACATAGAGGCACTCACAGGTATGATGGATCACAGAGCCCTAGAAGAGAGGCTTCTGTAGCTAGCTAAGCTTGAGGAAGAGAGATTTCTAGCTGGATTTCACCAAGAGGTCCAAAAGCAGCATGAAAAACCATGGCATGATCAGCATATTAAGCTGCGTACATTTAAGGTAAATGACTTGGTTTTGTTATATGACAGTAAGTGTGATAAATCTCTACAGAAGTTCGGGTGCACTGGTGAGGGCCCTATGTCATTAAGGAGATTACTAATGGTGGAGCAGTTCAGTTGGTCAAATTGAATGGAGATCCCTTCCCAGGAAAGGTGAATGGCAGCCGATTGCAGCCATACACCGGTAGTCTGGCCATGTGACTATATGAGGTTAGCATAGTCTTAGCACTGCAGGCAGCTGAAAGGAGGTGAGGGACTATAAACTACAGTACCTAGGTTGGGGAGCTGTGCGATTGGAGGATTGTGCAAAACAAGGAAGTGTCACAGGGTTTGCGACATCACGAAGGGAGTTGCGCTACCCAAGGAGAAATTACACAGGTCAGCGGGAAAGTGACCATTAAAGTCATTGTTCATGATTTGACGATAGAAATGTGGCCAAATGGAGTGGGTGGCTGGCATTTAAGACAAAATTTATGGGTAAGATCCTTTAAAATTTGCTGTCAATCCAACATTAATAAACCGAATGTGGGGGGAATGATCAGATTTGAATTCAGAATGCCCTATAAATTACAAGTGGCTGTCCAACGAAGAACACTTGGCATTTTGATAATTGAGTTGTTGAACTTTCAGGCACACATGAACTGTGAGGACTTCAAAGCTTTGATAGCTAGTTCAGTATTTGAGACATTGCCGAAGGCTAAACATAGGAGTTATTACATAACATCATGTCAACACCCACAGAAGATATGAACACTGAAGCAGTGGCAACTGAGGAGGCTATGCCAGAAGTTTTTATGGAGGCAGTGGAAGTTTCCCTAGAGGTTTCCGAAGTATTAGCTGAAGTTACCAAATCACCACAGACACTTAGACCGAAGCCAAACCTACCCAAGGAGAGTGCAAAGGATAAAAAGGGCAAGCAACTTGCAATGCTAGTGTGCATGTCATCGAGAAGAAACCCACCAAAGGACAAGCCCACCGCAGAAGAAAAGGGAAAAGCTATTAACCTAGAGCCAAAGGTAGAAGAAATTGAAGACATCTTGATGGATGATGAGGACTTTGGGATAGACATGGAGGAAGTTGAAGTCCAGGTTGCTAACAATATCACTCGGTTTCCTGAGTATGTCCTTCCGTGCAAGGGCAAGACTAAGGTGCCAAAAGACATTGACAAGAGCAAGGTCCCCTTACAAACCCCTCTGCTGCTAGATGAGATTGTCTTTGAAGGATCGCACTTGAGGCAGGTTCCTCTGTTAAAGCTCAAATACTGGGACTTAGTTGACCATGAGAAGTTCTTGCACTTGTTGACACAACCACTAGGATGACCTCATTGGATCCGCAAAAGTGGCTCAGGGGAGTCGACAAGGCAGGTCTCCTCAACTTGCTATGGGTGATGCACTATAACTGCACCTTAATTACAGTATTGGTCATCAAACAGCTGTTATACTTGGTGCATGATGGGTGTATGTGGCTAGAGGATCCAATAGCCATCATCAACAGATTGATGCATAGGATCACGTGGTTTCCTTACACAGGTGAAAATCCATCCATGATGTTTGGTAGAAAAGGTGGTGAGCAAGCCCTCGCAGAGGCCATGAAGGAGAAATTTAAGCTTATGAAGAAGCGCGTGGATATGCCATCTTAAGTATCAGTGACCCTGCCATAAAGGTGGAAACACAGATTTTGGTAGGAAAGGTGATGAGGAAGTGTCACACAGATGAGGTGTCGGCACCTATCGTCGCGCTAGTAGCCCAATGCATCGAAGGAGTCCAGTTCAATTAGGTGCACTATCTTTGTGATGAGTTCCTTGTGAACTGCCGCGAGGCACAAGAGCTCAGCAATAATTTCCACTATGCGTGGCTCTTGCTGTCTGTTGTGCTAGTAGCATGGGAGATACCAGAAGATAGTCAATTCCCTTCAGTCATGCTGGACCTACCAGAAGACGTAAAGTACAATTCACTGTGGGTGACCAAGGATGCACAATGCATCAATGATAGGAACATCTTCTGGATCTTGATGGAGATGAACATCGGCATGACTATCAATCGCAAACCGTGGTTTTTGCCTACTGTGTTTGCCAACCTATAGGCCTACGTAGAGTTCAAGGCAGACTTTCAGCATGTGTCGAGGAGGGTGCGGAAGGACCCTACACAGACATGGTATGACTTGCCTTACTTGGCAACAGATGATGCCATTGATGCGGTACTTAATCATTGACCGAAAGAATGGCACACTACATTAGACTTGGTAGTGGGGGCAAGCAAGTCTGCCACCCAGCACAAGAAGGAGGAGAATGAGCTCAAGATGGCACATCTGGCTGAAAAGAGGAAGAAGGAGGCTACTGACAAGGCCCAGGCAAAGCACGATGCTGCCTAGCAAACAGGTGGAATAGAGCGAGGCTTTGAAAAAGGCGTGAGGTCGCCTTTGCCCAAGATAGAGGAAGAAATGGACAAGAAAACATAGCAGCACGGCGTGGACCTGCAAGCGACGTATGCCCGCATCAAGAGTCCATGGGAACAAGGGAAAGGAGGGTCAAGGAAGAAATCCAAGGCCACTAAGATGTTGTTGGACCCAATCACCCTCACAAAGGGTGATTTGCATGACATTGGAGACACAGTGTGGGATGTCACCACAGAGGCCCTACAATAGTTTGAACAACAGTAACAACTAATATTGGGGGCCATCTAGATAGGTCTACAAGAGCTACAGACCCACGCATCACAAGCTAGAATAGTGTCTACCAGACTCACTATTGGCACTTCAGAAGCTGTCAAGATGTTATGTGTGAAGGTCTCCAGCATGATAGGGCTACCAGATGGAGCACTAACCATGAAAAATGAAGTTGAGATGCCCACTGTCAGTGCCCTCAAGGGAGTAGGGTTGAACTTGGTAGCACTCCCTAGTGATGCACTCCACCTATTGCAAGATGGAGTGATCGTGGAGCTGAGGTCCCATGAGCACGACGCTCTACATGTAATCAGTGAGTAGAGGATTAACAATGAGCAGATGGCACTACAAAAAGACTTTGCCATCATCGCCATGACCTAGGTAACTGACCAAAACAAGAATATAATTCAAGTCGTGGAGGAGGAATGCCAAATGGTCTTCGCGTTGGCCATTCCTGAGGAAGAACTAGTTGAGGTGCACGTCCACAAGCTTGTTACAAGGGTGCACGACGCTCATACCGAGATGGCTCGGGTTCAACTGGAGTTGAACCTACAGATTACAAAATTACATTAGAAAGCCCAACCTTCCACTCCACTAGAAGTAAAGGAGCAACGTGAAACTGATGTCACAGAGGTGATAGCAGCGGTCAACTATGCAGTAACATACTGCACACAACTTTTTGAACAGTCATTCGAGGTCCTGACGAGCCTACAGGAGGACCCTAATGTACAGTGGGTGGAGACAGAAGTGCGAGAACTGCACCATCACTATGATGAGGTAAAAGGAATAGCATGAACCATCACACTCACATAGAGACTGGAAAAGTTGCAGGAGGCCAAGCAATTGAAAGAACATGTAGATGCAGCATAACACAAGGAGGCAGAGTTGAAGGTGCGACTGAAGCCCTAGTTGGATGAGGCTTATGCGGTTATGGCCTATATTGAGGGAAATCTTGTGACTATGCGAGTAACTCAGCAAAAGCTTCAGGCCGATAGTTCAGGATCAATGACCGAGAAAATGGTCGAAGAAGTGAAGCAGGTGGCCGCACATTGCACTGCCGAGGTTGCAGTCATACAGATCGAGCTAGGAGGTCTTCGTGCTAAGATCTTCGCACCTGCATAGTGACTTGAGGGCGAGTCACAATGTTTTTGTTGGGGGCCTATTGGAAACAGGATCCCCCAAGGCCAGTTTTGGTGCTAAAAGCCCATGTTTTGGGTCAATTTTGTAATAAAGTTGTAAAACCTCCACATTTTATGGTCACAGAGTGCAAAGGTGTCATGATTCATAAAGGGTTTTCCACCCATATTTTTTAAAGTGTAAATTCCACTATAAAGATCCACCCATGGTCCTTTTATTGATTTTAGGAGCTTGATCTTGAAACAACTATAACTCTGTAATTTTGGCTATTCCAGTTCTAAAATTGTGACCTAAAGTAGCCTTCTGCATCCTCTTTCCAATGCCACTAGTCTGATCAAAATTGGATTCTCCAAGAAAGAGTTATGCACAATCTCCCAAGATGACCTGATTATATACTTTTTCAGAAGAGCGAACTTGTATGAAGTGCCACGTGTCACTGTTTTGACTTTTGGATCTTAAAAATATACACAAGAAACTACTATCTATACTCTTTCTGTAACTTCTTACAAAATTTCAATCTGATGCCTAGAGAGACAGTTATGATGATTTTCCCAAGGTGACCTATTTGGAAAGTAATTTGGGGGTCTACAAAAACCCTAACTTCCTCAAACTATATCTCCGAAACTATAGAGAGATAGGATCTGAAATTTAGAACCGATGTTCAGACAGATTTCTTCTCAAATGTGTTTTTTCTTAGCTTCTGAAATGTCACAAAAAATACGTTATAGAAAAAATGCCATGATGGCCTATTTGGAGCAACGAAATCCTATAATCCAAAGCTCTAATACCAAATGTTATGAAACTAGCTCACAAAAAGATAGAGAAGATAGATCAACACCTTAGAAATAAGCCTCTTCGAGGGGGCAACCTCCTTTACATTATACAAATGAACAATTCTTGGATGATACAAATGACAAGACCTCGTTTCTATATATAGGAGTCTAAGGGGTCGTAATATAATCAGAGCCAACCTAACAATAATAATGTAAGGGCGAAATAATAACAATAGCAGGCTACTATGGGGCACAATAATAACAATATGGGGACTACATGGGAACAACAGTATAATAAGGGGTGTTGTACTAATAACAATAAGGGGTTACACTAGTAGTATAGGGACCTAACACATCCCATCCTACCTATCCGCCATCTCTCATCAAATTCCTACTCATCCCATATGATTCGATGGCCTATGTGCTTTTCCAGCCCTCCTTACCCTTCAAAAGTTAATATCGAGGGGGCGGGTGTCAAAAATTAGTGGTTTGAAACCACTCACTTGTCGTGCTCTCATGATTTCACACCCCCCTCCCCCTCTAATACTTCTTACCACTCCCCAGGCCCCCTGAAAAATGGTTTATGCCATTAGTCAAACCGCTTTTCCATTGTGACCGTTTATCGCTCCCGCCACCTCACAATGCCAACCTGTCCCATCTACCTATCACCTCCATTCCCGTCGTTGTGCATTCAATTGGCTAGACTGTTAGCCAATGGACCCGTGCCAAGTCAGACCAACCCAACAGGAACACTCCAAAGCCATAAAAGCACGATTTCATGCCATTTTCAGATTTTAACTTGATATCTCTACTATCATGCGCAATTCAATTCCATTCAGTCATACGCAGAAAGTGCAATAAGTTCACTCCAACAAGAGTATAGTTGCAGGAGAATTTATTTTTCTGCAGTGATCACATATTCCCTTTCTCAAATCCCACTTCTAGTTTATCTGTTTTCTTTCTCCCTCTCTAAATTCCCATTTCTTCTTATCCCCTTCTGTTATAATTTCAACACAAGTCACTTTTCATAGGTTTTGTAGAAGACAAACATGGCACCAAAGAAAAAGGAACAAGAAGTATTTAATCCAATGGTGCACCCACCATTGGATTTGGATTGCATACCACTTGCAGACAAGGATTTTAAGATACATGAAACCCTCTCAGAGTTTGATTTATTCGACATATATTGCTGGTGGGAAGATAAATTTAGGGAGAAGATGATTGACAGAGGCCTCTGGGACACTAATCTACCTTTTTGTATTTTTCCTAAAACACATAGTTGCCTAGAACTGATCAGGAATTTCCACTCATGCTACAATCTATAGAAAAGGGTAATGATGGCCCCAACAAGAGATATAGTGTTTCCCATTGATGCCAAGTCCATTATGCAGATGATGCAGGCCCCCGTTATTGAAGGAACTACTCCTTTTTCCCATGAGATTCTCATTGAAATGTATTAGAAACTTTATTTTTCTAAGAGAGCCAAAACCTTAGAACTTTTCATGACTGAGCACACACCTCTGCCAAACAATAATCCTCCTTATTCCTCCTCTATTTTTCCTGATAGAACTAGACACATTGTCACTGTTCTTTCTTATTTACTTGGCTATTATTCAAATCAATGTCTTGATGAAGCTATCATAGCTTTCCTATCTATTTTGTCAACAAAATCCAAGCCCCCTGTCCTCTTCAATTTCAGCCAATTTTTAGCAGATGTCATTCATGAGTAGTTTGTCAATTTATTCACAGAGGAGGTGTTTCAATACTCCTCAGTTTTTGTTTATATGCTTGTTTACTTTCAGGCAGATAGGTTCCAGTTTTCAATGAGCAAGTTGAATGAGGAAGGTGAACCCAATCTGTTATTTTCTGGCCAACATTAATGATGAAGGACTGAAAATAATTTAGCTACAAAAAATTTGTAGACATGTTTTTTCACCCTGCAATGAGCCTCCTCAGTGGAACTATAGAACCCAGGATCACTAAAGAAATAAGAAGAATTATGCAGTTGACAGACCAAGTAAGAGTAGGTGATTGGTACTTGTACCAAAATTACACTGAATTAAGAGTATATGGCTGTGAGTTGGCCCCTTATAAGTTGCCAAGGTTCCTCCCCATGAGGATATTTGCACTTGAATACATTAGACAAATGATTAAAGTAGATGAGGTGCATTTTGTAGTAGCTAAGAAAAAGTCCCAGTTTAGGATCAAATCTCAGATTGGTCCCTTCATTTGTAATAGCAAAGCAGTAGGGGAGGAGGTAGATAAAAGACTAAAAGAAATGAATTTCAGCCATAGTTTTGTTGGGAAACGAATCCCCCCATAGCAAGTTTTTGAGGCTTAAAGCCGAAGTTTTGTTCAATGTAATGTAAAGACCCTGTGAAATGTGAGCGTGGAGCGTGTGAGTCTAGAGTTGTCTGCCCTAAAATAATGTAATTTAATGTAAAGTGTGTCAGCCTACCCATGGTCCGCGAACCATGGGATTGCATAAATAGAGCGAGGCTCTAAGTGTAGAGTCCAAGTTTTGTTGGTTGGAAAGTAATAGCTAGATGCGAAGGCATGGTTAGAGAATATAAGTGGATTTGAAGGTATAGGGTTGTAGTAGTAGATAGAGGCTCTGTAGCTGAGTGTGCAGAGGCCTAGTAGAGCGCACAGCTGAGTGTGCAGGCCCCTGCAGCTGAGTGCATAGGGTGAGTTGAGTCTGTACTGAATTGAACTTGGAAGGCATCATTAATAAAGATAAGTTGGTTTGGCATATTGTGTATCTGGTCCATAGATCTGTACTTGACTGTTATGTGTTGATGGTATTTGTTTATTTATATGCACACACTTGTATGTATGCTTATGAATGGAAATCTTCTAAGTAATTAACGAACAAACGCTAATTATGGAAGACTTGAGTAATTGACACTGGCTGCACTACGGCTGGATCTGCGCGAATACCGTCCCACAAAATGCTAGAAGCTTGCTAGTATGTGTAATCTAGTCAGTGCAAAGGTTGAATCGGGTACCAATCTCCCATATCAGACATCCCTAGGGTGTGGAAACCTGGTTCTAGCACCCTCCCATACTACTTCAGGTGAGACCTCAATCTGCGCTCCACGGATTGTTGCTGAAAGGGCCAGTAGTACTAGGATTTTCTTGGCTAAAACTCACTGCTAAACCTAGGTCAGGCCCCACGTAGCCAACAAATGGTTCCATTGCCGAGACCGAGATCTACCTAAGGGATGTCTGATGTCATGCCACTGGAACCCAACAAAGAAGGAAATTGAAGAGTGGTTGGACAAAAAGGTCCACGAGTTCACGACGCAAGGAAACAGAACTCCCCAAGTATCTGAGGAAAGGTGGCTGGATCGTTACGTGTATACGGAAATCCATGAGATTCTCTTTGCGTCCTTTCCTTCTGAGCTATATGAGTGGATCATGAGATTATCTGATAGTTAGGGAAGGTGTAAGCTCGACCAACCCATAGTGTGGACTCTGGAATTAGTGCACAGACTAGAGGCATCAAAAGACAAGATCGCGTGAGTTGTGGACCACTGGATCGACTGCATAATAGGGGGATTTATCACTAAATTCTTGGTAGATACGACCGTGAGCTATAGCGAAGAAAAACGATGCTTTCTCAAGGGATCGTGAGGTAAGTACATCAAATCTTTGAATACCTAGATTAAGATGTTGTTATATGAAAAGCGGGTTATGTGAATACATTAATGTTTGGGATGACGCAGAGCGGAAAAATATACAAACTAGCGAAGAATTAGGAAACAATCCCCTAATTTCACCTTCGCGAGAGAGCGAGGAAGAGCTCGCTTGGTTCTCTCCAAGAAGTGCGGTCAGTTTGATAAGGTAGCACATTCCGCAGTTACAACCTCCACCCATACCACCACTTGCTTCACCTCCCTCACCTCCATTTCCACCCAACCCAACTCCACTAACCCAACAATTCAACATGGCAAACACAATCAAGCTACCCATATTCAGGGGAGTAGGAAATGAGGATTCAGACTAGTTCTGGTTCATGGTAAGAGTAGTGTGGGAAGCTCAAGGGATCATGAATGACAAAATTAAGAAGGCTATGTTGGTGAGTACGCTACAGGATCGTGCATTGATGTGGTATATCAAGCACTCTAACGACCACCCAAATGCAAGGATGGTAGAGATCCAGAATGCGTTGAACAAAGAATTTAGCCGACCGAAATCCGAGGCACAATAAATCATCGGGTTCAAAGAGATCGCGATGCTTCCAAATGAAACTCCCTAGGATATGGATCAATGGCTAAAGAGTATGATCCACGAGGCCAATATGATGCTAACAGATGCCCAGCATCGCACATGGTTTGTGGCATCCCTGACACTGCACTTGAGGATGACATTTTCACAACAAAAAATTTCCACCCAGGCCGAAGCATTGGAAATGGCGATGAGGTTGCATGAGACCCCAATACAAGATCTTTAGTTGGGAGTTCAACAAATCTATGGGCAACTATAGAATCTCTGCCTAGAAATATAGAGCTTGAAGTAGGATAGGGCAACGCGGCCATAGGCGTGCGTTGAAGTATGGTGCATAAAATGCAAAGGCTTGGACCAGGACAAGGACCATTGTCCAATATTCACGAATTACTTGGCAGGAGGGGGACCTATGCCATTGAGACCAAAAGCACAGGCAAGGCCGAGTGCGACACCTGCGTTATAGTGCGCGATCTGTCAGATAGGACGAAAACACACCACAAACAATTGTCATTTTTTTTGTATAAGTATACGCAGACTCCTTAGCAGATGTTTTGTAATTTCTGCATATTAGTAGGCCACGACGAGCGCACTTGTCGCAAAAATGAGCTAATGATGGATCCGAACCCAGCCTATAGGATGTAGACAGAAACGCGAGCCTTCAACCTAGCTACGGGGATGGCATGCATTGGATTTCATGGGCAAGGTCGAGGACGAGGAGGAATGGGACTAGGAAGGGGCCACAGATAGTTAATTTGCTACAATTTCAGAGGACCAGGGCACTACACCTGCGATTGCATCAACCCTATGAGGATATCCTGTTCGTACTTTTCTCAGTTTGATTATGAAACAGTAGATTGTCCTATGTTGATCACGCAGATGCATGAAAAAGGGGTGCTCCAGCCTCCTCTGACTCATAATATCCAAATGATAAGATCTGAACCCCGCAAAGAAGACCCCAACATGAACATGATGCTTAGAAGCGGTGCAACCAAAAGGGAAGATAAGGGGAGTAGCCCGAGGGAGATACATGGGTTTGCAAGGCTCCTACAAAGGAACCTGAGTTCGACGGGGAACACGCAAAGGAGACATTTATGGAAGCTAAGAAGAGCTTCATGGAGGCCTCCACTTCAGGTAGTAAGGACCAACCAGAGCCGGGAATGGATCATTCCATGCTTAATACCTTTCTGGAGACATGCATGAAATTATTGCATGACAATAAGGTAGTTAAGGGACTACAAGAGCTGATCACTAGGTTCTCAGGGTCGGTAGAACTGTGCGTAGTCCAGAAACTGGGAAAGCATGCTTTGCACACTGGGAGGGAAATGAGATTGACGACATAGATTGGTGAATACAAAATGGATCAGGTAATCCTGGACCTCGGGTCAAACACGAATGTGTTACCAAATCCAGCCTGGGAACGCATGGCCAGGCCCGCATTGCAGTGGTCCCCTATTCAATTACGAATGGTGAACCAATAGAAGATTGTGCCCATGGGGAGGTTGCAAGGAGTAACAGTTGATATCAAAGGCGTGAGCACATAGACAAACTTTGAAGAGATAGAGATTTTCAATGACAGTAATCCTTATCCTGAGTTTAGGAATAGACTAGGCAACTGATATGAATGTAGTCATCAACCTGAAGAATAGGAAGATGATATTCGAGAAAACTTCATTAGCATAGTAGTTCCATTAGACCGAGCCAAAGGAGCGCGCTACACTAAGCCAATGCATGATGATGAAAGTGACGATGAGCTATATTTTATTTACCAGATAATTACGTGAGACGAAGATTGGGTAAATCCGATTGCAGATGGGAGAATCCCGTGGGAGTGAGGAAGCTCCTTGTGATGCAGGAAAGTGTTCCCTCTGCGGACAGAGGCAACCCCTCTAGCCTTCGAGTGGGTCTAGTCACAAAGAAGGACAAATCAATAACAACTTTCCTTAAACAATTCAAGTTACAGGCCTACCTCAACTGGTGGTCGATGGAGTTCCATTGCGCCGCTCCAGCTTCCGTTTCCTTCTCCTCAACGAGTGATAAACCTGAAACAAAGCAAAGGAAATACAACAAAGCATGTAACCAAGTACAACCATGAACTATTTACACATAAAGTCAAGAAGTCATGAGTTATCAAGTACATTACATACAATACATAGGAAAACATCATTGATTGCATTAATAATAAGAATAAGAGTTAGCTTACAACCAAAGTCTTCACGTCACAAGCCTTCTCAGAAAGGATCTAGCTAGCATGTTCTTCAAGCATTCACTCTTTGATTATGGATCTCCCAACACACAAGTCTCTCTCTCTCACTCACAAGTTTGACATGGAATCAAGGGCACTTCACAACCCTCCACAAACTATCAACAATTCCACACTTATCACACTCACACCAGCTATCTAGCAAACTCACAAAGCACTCATAGCACTGCTCAACTAGCCAACTATCCAACTACCAATGCATAGTAATGGTGAGAGTTTAAATAGGAGAAGGAGTCTCCATGAAAGGTGGAAAGGAGAGCTTATCAGCAAGGAAGGTAGCACAATTGACGGAACTGCCACACCAGGAAAGACAGGGTGACATAAACAAGGCCAACAACCAGGTCTGGAGTCATATGGAAGGCTGATTGTTGGAACAATTCACCCAATCTGGATCATCGCAGGCACAAGGCTGATCTTTAGTGCTGACATCGCAAGTGATCAGTGCAGATAGTTAGATCATCGCTAAAGAGAGCACATATCCCCGCAGTGGTGCTTAAAATCAAGCCATCACATGAATTAGGTGTACTTTCGTGCTGGCAGCGCGGTCAGTTTGTTCATGAGTAACTTTCAGTGCGTTTATTAGACCAACATCCGTGATGATGCAGACAACTTTAGAAAAGTGGTTCAATTGGGAGCACAGGAGGGCATTTGTCTGTCATAAACATGTTTTACTTGGACACATGACACAGTGAGAAGACCAGGAGTGAAAGCGGTGATAAATTACTGTGTAACAGATGCCCCCTAAAGTATGAAGCTTGAGAGAGTGGGAGGGGTGAAATGCTTTACAAAACGACTGAGCTGGAACACCATCTGGAAGAACCTGTGCACAAGTCGAACTTATATCTCTGAAGTACATGTAGTCTAGGCATGGTTTCCGCCATCCAAAAGAAATACGGAATAGGTCTGTGGTATGGACGCAACCACCTAGCTAATGAGACCATGATAATGATAAAGGTATGGTCGCAGCCATCCATCAATGAGTCATGTAATCATAAACCAATCCACGCAACCCGAGCATGAGTAATCTGAGTCTGGGGTCTTGAACCCAACCGACAATAGTACAAATTCTAACATGCGAAGAGAGGTGCTGAAGTCGAGCATGAGAGAAAGTCGCTTGATTACCGGTCGATGATGTAAACCATTAACAAGCGTGAGAGAAACCACCAATGATGACAATGGTTCTCAAGGTACCATCAAGCACAATCCACGAGGCATGAACAAGGAGCTGGAGTCAAATGCTCGGGGAATCACCCAATCAATGACCAATGATGCAAGTCGACTGTCAGGTGCGAAGAACTTGCCATTGGGGCATGCAAGCTCCAAGGTACGAACATGGGGTCTCTAGATCAACCTCCTGGATAATGAGCTGAAGTCGACAGGAGATGATCCGTCACAGGAGGGCCATAATGTTTCCCCCACCAGCAACATGAGACGAGGAACAAGAGGTAGATAGTGAAACAGAGTATTAGAGGACGAGACATAGGTATAAACTACAGAAGGATTATACTCTTGAACATGTCAGCGACACGAGTCAAGAGGGTGGAAACATTCAGGTACCAAAAGGATCAGGAGTTTGATGAAAACAGCATGGACCAGATGGAATGAGGCTAAATGAGAACCCAAACCCATGGAAGGTCAAATGACGATGTATGGATATCCCAACCCAACAAGAAACAAAAGTGTCGATGTTCAAGAGTGACTAGCTGCCATGAACAATCAATGATAAACCTACTTTTGAATCCAACCTAGTAATATTTTAACGAGCCCTAGGGAGGAGAAGCTTGAGTCTCGTCATGGTGACGAGTCCAATGTCATCAGGGTTTAACGAGTCCGACATAGGTGAAACTCGGAGTCTTTTTCATGTTTAGAGAGTTTGAAAAAGACACGGAAAAGAAAACTCCAGGGGGGTCCTTTTTTGTAGGTTTGTGTCTCTTGAGCCCGAAAAAGTATAAAACGATACCCGAAAGAACCGCCCGACCATTACGATCGAGGAGTACTTTTCATGATTAGTGACTTCGACCTAAAAAAGTAGAAAAGAAACCGAAATCACGTGGTTTTGTAACCAATAACGAGCCTGAAACGACAAAAGAACGACAATCTTTTCTCGTTTACATGGTCGGAAAAGAGCTTAAAGCAGACCGCCTCTCATTTCATTAAATGATTCGAAAGGGAAAACTTGGCATTCTTTTTGTCTTTAAATAGTCGGAAAAGAGTTGAAAGAAGATCTCCATTTTTATTCTCTTTAATGAGTCAAAAAGCGAAAAATACTCGGCAGTCTTTTCATATTTTATGAGCCAGAAAATAGCTTAAAGGTGACTCGTCCTTGAGGAACGAGTGGTATAAAGGGTAGCAACTAGTTTTGGAAAAGGAGGAACTGCTCAAAACATGTAATGGTCAAGAGGCTGGCTAATAAAACCATGCATCGTTGTGGTTCCTCAGGAAAGGAAAAACAACCAAGTGAAATCATATGATCGGCCAAAGAGATGGTGGCAATGGAATGAAACAGCCAAGGCTCATCTAGCATAATTTAGCGGATAAAAATGGCAATCACGAGATGTAAATCAGGTATGGGTTCATTTTTACACAAGCTTGAACCATGGAGAACTCTGCCTAGATTCGGTTTCATGTTTACACAAGCTTGAAATGAAAAACTATGCTTGTTATAAGTTCGCATGCCCCCAACATAATGATGCAAACGAGGTACATGCCCCCCCAAGCTTCATTGCATTCAACAAAGTGGATGGAATGAAGGTTCACTTTTGAGATCTTAGAAAGACCCGACTTGGATTTTACGAGATCTTAATCAAAGACTCAATTTGGAAAGGGAGGTGTTTCATTTTTTAATGAGGTTGACACAGTAAAAAAACTATCCTCATAACCCTTGTTTCATTTTTTAATGAGGTTGACACGGGAACAAACTATCCTCGGGACCCCTGTTTTCATTTTTTAACGAGATTGACACAAGATCAGAACTATCCTCGGAACCCTTGTTTCATTTTTTAACGAGGTCGACACAAGATCAGAACTATCCTCAGGACACCCGGTTTCATTTTTTAACGAGGTTGACACAGGAGACAAGAACTCTCCTCAGAACTCCTGTCATGGGCTAGATGAGAACATGGCTCCCAAGAGGTCTTCGCGAGATGGAAGAGACGCACTCTGGGAGGAATGCATGTCATGAGGCACTAATGATAGATCAGGTTCCAATGCCCCCAGTACATGATGTACGATACCATCTACATGATCATCAGTAGATGCGGAGACAGAATGGGTAGCCACATAATTGACCTGTGGAAAAGAAGGTAGTGCTTGTGAGAAAGAACCAAGAGGGGCTGATAGTTGTGCAGGAGGCACCAGGGGACTAAAGAACGATAATTGATCGATGGTCACCATTCTTCAATTGTGTGGAAAACAAACCACATGGAAAAGTGAAGAAACGAGGGCCCCCATGGCGTAAACATAGTCACGGCCAAGGAGAAGACTGAAATCTAAAGCACCTTGGACAATCAGTGTGTCTATATAGATGGTTTTGCCTCCCAAAGTAATAGGGAACATTGGAAGGATACCTAACGGTTGACTGGTTCCTCCATCAAATGCTAACAGATTCTGTGTGACCGGCACAAGCTGTGGGGATCCCAAAGCTTGCCAAGTAGTGGAAGGCATAAGACTAACAGATGCACCCTCATCCAAGACAGTGCCAGGTACTACCTTATCATAGGCATGTACTGTGATCTAGAAAGGCACATGGGATTGAAGGCAGAATGCAGTCCAATGACTCCAATTGAAGGAAACGACCAAACTACTTGGTGGGGGAATCGTATGATCTCCCCCATGCTCTACCGGAATCAAAGGACTCTCTGGATCAACTAGGATAGGAGAGTCGTGTTTGGACTCTGGAGAATCTGATGAGATGAGAAGAACATGAGCATGATGCTCTTTCGAAACAGAGTGATCAACAAGTGGTGAACCCAAGTTGGTACTCTCTCCAACAAATGGTTGGTCTAGAATAGGCTGAGCATAGCCAGATTTGGGAAGAGGAGCATGGACAAGAGAAGAATCTAAGTCAACCTCTTGGTCAATGGGGAGAGTGTCTGAGGAGAGCCTCTGGTAGCCAACAGGGAATTGGGGTGAAGAAGCTGTAAGACTTTCCAAAACATCGGAAGCTTTATCCATGAGCGGACAAAGGTGAAGAAGATGGTTGCCTTCACATAGTCTACAGGGGATTCGAATCTTCCCTTTCTTCTTACCGTGGCCACTTGATAGGATAGCATCGCCATGAGCTTCAAAGGATGATGAGGGATGAGCTAGATCATGAGACCCTACTTCTAGGATCCTATGAGCTAGATGGTCACCCTTGCACAATTTACAAGGAAATTTAACCTTCCACGGAGGAGCAGAAGGTGTTCCGACCTGAGACGTACTTGGAGTAGTAGATGGACAGGTGGCCTCGCACTTATTGAACTTCTTCGACTTCTTCATCATCTTCTTCTTCTTCTTAGTTTCCTAGTTACTAAGTGTCAAACTTTCACCAAGCGAAGGAGGAGGGGAGTAGGAAGAAACATGGGAAGAAGGCGTACGCTCAACCTTGGAATCAACATGTCATGGTTCGGACGAAGGAGATGGTGGAACAGGAGTCATGATGCTCGAGACCACCAAGGTCGAAAACAACCATACGGGCAAACCGATGGTTAACCCAAGTGAAGACAATGTTTCCATATACAGAGCACCAACATTTCCAAATGAAGGAAATGGACCAGGATTTCCATCTGGGGGAAAACCTTGGTTGGTAAATCTGGGGAATGTTGCCATCGAGAGCAAGCCTGAAAAACACTCTTATCACAACCAAGAACTTGAACTATTACCAGGAATATTTCGTGGGCAGTAAATTTTAAGACGCAAGAACAAAACTTGACCTTTTCATTATTCAAGAGTCGAGAAAAGGACGAAAAGGTGACTCTATCTCTTTCGAGGTTTAATGAGCCTGAAAGGAAAAGTGCTCAGATGAACCTTTTCTTTTAGGGAGTATGAAAAGGAGCGAAAGTGACTACTCTGGAGAACTAGGAAAAAGGTTTACCAGACAATCCGTAAAACTACGTATACACCTTGGTAGTCATATGAAAACCAAGGACTCTCCATACGGCAGTCAATCTTCCCGAATGTTATGTTCAGTGTGTTACGGCTTGTAAGGTGGCAGACATGGCTTCCTATGGATAAAGGATGATAACCTAGTGGGGGCTCCCCATATACTCGACGGTACGTGGGAGCACAAGTCCATACTAGACCACTATTGAGTCACAAAAGGAGGAATCACCCAACCTTGAGTGGAAACAAAAGTGACTAGGTTTAACGATGCCGGAGCACATCTCTAGCCTGGACCTCTACATAGTGTGTGTTATGTTCCAATGCATTGTTAGATTCATTCAGTTCATTTTAGAGTTGATCTTGGATTATGTTTCAGTTTTCAAGCCTTACCGTATGTATATAATAAATCCTAGGATGCAGCTAGAATGCATGAAAAATCTTTTTTCTTCGATGAACACCTACCTACAGGAGGGTAGAGAGATTATTTCCAAACCAAGAAAACCAAGACAAAAATGGCAGCCACTCAATGCATACAGACACCAATCTCTAAAGTGCACGGAAACTACTAATGAGAGATCTTTTTCATTTGTTTTCCAATATGCAAACTAGAAATGCAAATTCACTTTCACTTTTGTACTAAATGAATGCAATCTTTTCGATTTTGATGTCTTTGAATCTAGAAAAACAAACAAGCAACAAGACAGTGTGGAAAAACCCGGTTGACCCAAACAATTGTAATCTATTCTCGGTAGTGAAGAGATCGAATCAACATGCAAGATTGGTTCAATGACATTCACTAAAAAATCAACCAAAAACAAGCTCAAAGGAAGGCTCAAGCAAATCAACAGCAAGCTACAAATGAATCTTTGAGTAACCAAGAAACCAAGCAAGACTGATCCAAAAGCCTTGGAATAATGAAACTAGGTCACAAAGCCAAAAAACAAGATTCAGTCAACAAAGCTCACAAGGGAGTGCCTCGACCTATAAACAGTGAAAAACAAGTCATCAAACGAGTGAAAAAAGCAAGGGGATAGCAAGACTAATGGATTCAGGAGGTAAAATTGAACAAAATCAATTCTACAGCAATCAGCGTGGGTAATACACAAGCAACATGCACTGATGGAGCACTTGCCGCAGCAACAAAACGATGTCAGCGCGGAAGTACACGACTTTCCCGCGATGGTCCGATATCCAGAACCGTCGCGACTGTTAGGCATAATTACGTGATGAACGGGATACTATAAAAGGTCATGCGTGATGACAGCACGACTGTTACAATTAAATCCATGATGAAGCTTAAAGCAGTGACAAGCCAATCAAAAATCCCAAATAAAAAACAATCAATTCTTCAATCAAATAAGGGTATTTCCCAGATCAACCCAGGAAACTCAGAAGACTGATGACTAACCCCCAATACTTCCAAAGAGACCAAATCAAAAAATCAAGGCAAGAGCAAACAAGAAAAGCACAAAGGCTTTCCCCAGTGGAGTCGCCAATTTTTGATGCAGGAAAGTGTTCCCTCTGCGGACAAAGGCAACCCCTCTAGCCCTAGAGTGGGTCTAGTCACAAACAAGGACAAATCAATAACAACTTTCCTTAAATAGTTCAAGTTAGAGGCCTACCTCAACCGGTGGTCGATGGAGTTCCGTTGCGCTGCTCCAGGTTCCGTTTCCTTCTCCTCAACGAGTGATCAACCTGAAACAAAGCAAAGGAAATACAACAAAGCATGTAACCGGGTACAACCATGAACTATTTACTCATAAAGTCAAGAAGTCATGAGTTATCAAGTACATTACATACAAGACATAGGAAAACATCATTGATTACATTAATAATAAGAATAAGAGTCAGCTTACAACCAAAGTCTTGACGTCACAAGCCTTCTTAGAAAGGATCAAGCCAACATGTTCTTCAAGGATTCACTCTTTGATGATGGATCTCCCAACACACAACTCTCTCTCTCTCACTCACAAGTTTGACATGGAATCAAGGGCACTTAACAACCCTCCACAAGCTATCAATAATTCCACACTTATCACACTCACACCAACTATCTAGCAAACTCACAAAGCACTCACAACACTGCTCAACTAGCCAACTATCCAACTAGCAATGCATAGTAATGGTGAGAGTTTAAATAGGAGGAGTCTCCATGGCAGGTGGAAAGGAGAGCTTATCAGTGAAGAACGTAGCACAATTGATGGAACTGCCACACTAGGAAAGGCAGGGGACATAAACAAGGCCAACAACCAGGTCTGGAGTCATTTGGAAGGCCGACTGTTGGAACAATTCGCCCAATCTGGATCATTGTGGGCACACAACTGATCTTCAGCGCTGACATTGCAAGTGATCAATGCAGATAGTCAGATCATCGCTGAAGAGACCACATAACCCTACGTTGGTGCTTAAAATCGGGCCATCACGGGAATCAGGTGTACTTCCACGCTGGCAACGCGGTCGGTCTGTTCATTAGCGCCTTTCAGTGCGTTTATTAGACCAACAGCCGCGATGATGTAGACAACTTTAGAAAAGTGGGTCAATTGATAGCACAGGAGGGAATTTTTCTGTCATAAACATGTTTTACTTGGACACATGACACAGTGAGAAGACCAGGAGTGAAAGCGGTGATAAATTACTGCGTAACACTCCTGTACCTTGAATTCAGACGAAGAAGTCGAGCGCTGGCACAATCGGTTGAACGAAGTGACAACACTGAATTACAACACAATGATTAGATCTTTACATTGCATAAGAACACATGCTCGAGACCTACCAACATATGATGGATTGATAGTTGTGGATGACTTCTTAAGTAGGTTTAAAAATGCAGTACCAGAACAATAGCAGTTCAATTCATTGATGTGGGCACTATGCGCAACACCTACACACTGGTGGGGAAGACATGAAGGAAATTTTGAGAACTAGCGTAGATGTAGAAGGATGATGCCCCTATGATTTGGGAAACCGCAACTACCGATAGAAGATAAATATGATGGGCGAGATGACCCCCGCACACACCTCGTGAAATGGACCAAGGCCTATGGGGAAGAACCACAGCCTGAATGGGTACATTTATTCTACCATACCTTGAATGTCATACCCATGAACTGGTATACTGAGACGGAACTCCGACAAGGTACGGGTGAATGGGATGTCTTGCATGAGGGATTTTTGTTAACATTCACATTTGAAGACCGATGGTCGGATACTGTTGACTACGCGCTGCAAGTAGTAAAAGCCACCATCTTCAAAGTATCACAAGAACCATTGGATGTACTTCAACCCGCATGGGCAACCCAGTTAAGTAGTGCCCTAGAATGTTATAACGTGCAAGTAGAGGAGGATGATGACGAACCCCAGAATATTAATATTCAAGAAACTAAAGGTTGTTGGGAGGTTTGAGGACCATCAATTGAGGATTCTGACATCACTGCACTGTTAAAAACAAAGTAGGTAAACATTGGCATAGACATGGAGCCGTAGTACGCAATGCTTGGGGACTATTGGGATGATGCTATCGTAGGTAAGGTCACCAAATTACTCCACAAATATCAAGATTTGTTTGCGACCAAAATCACAGACTTAAAGGGGATCATTGGCAACTTAGGGATGATGAAGATCACCCTGAAACTGGATGCGAAGCCAGTTAAGCAACGACCTTACCACTTGAATCCAAAGTATAAAGAAAAGGTCCGCGACGAATTTGATAAAATGCTCATAGCTAGAATTATTGAACCAATGGAAGAATCTGACTGGGTGAGTCCTATGGTAGTGCAGGAGAAAAAAGAGAACGGTGAAATTAGAATATGCATGAACCTCAGGAAGCTTAACGATGCCTGTGTTCACGATCCATTCCCGATGTCATTCACAAATGAAGTGTTGGAGAATGTCGGCGGTCAGGAAGCTTACTCATTCACAGATGGCTTCTCAGGGTACCATCAGATCAAGATCACAGCAGAAGATAGGAGCAAGACAACCTTCACAACAAAATGGGGTTGCTTTCAGTACACCGTGATGCCCTTTGGGCTGAAGAACATGCTAGCAATATTTTCGCGTATAGTGGTGGCCATGTTCAAGGAATACATCCACAAGTTTTAGAGGTCTATCTGGATGATTGGACTATTTTTCGGTTAGTTAAATACCATATAGCGAGCTTAAATTTGATTTTGGATACTTGCCGCCGACACCAGATTGCGTTGAGCCTTAAAAATTGCACCTTCCTCATTCCCTCTGGAAACCTGCTAGGCCATGTGGTCTACAAACAAGGCCTGATGGTGGACCCTACGAAGATTGTTTTTATTCTGAATCTGGAGGCGTCATGAAGTGTCAAACAACTATGCGCTACTTTGGGGCACACTCGGTACTATAGAAAGTTTATCAAGAGCTATGCCCAAATCACAGCATCAATGTAAAAACTATTGAAAAAGGACGCTACATTTTGTTGGAATGATGATCGTATGAAAATTTTGGATGTTCTCAAGGAGAAACTAGCATTCACTCCCATGTTGGTCCTCTCAAAATGGGACGTATAATTTCATGTACATGTTGATGTGTCATGTATTGCACTGGGAGCTGTACTTACGTAGGAAGGCATGGATCACCTGATCGTCTTCGCGAGTCAGTGGCTGTCCAAAGCCGAAAATAACTACTCTAGTCCTGAGCGCGAAGGGTTAGAAATGGTGTATGTGCTCCATGTTGGCATTATGAGAAAAGTGTTGTCCTTGATGGCAACTCATACAGGTGACAGATCTTAGTGCAACAGGCCAGTAGCAAAGATTGATGATCAGCCTCTCAGAATGAAAGAAAATAAGAGGATCACAGGTACATAGTTCAAAAGGTGCGGACCCGCAGGTACGTAGTTCAAAAAGTTGCGGTCATACCCGCAGGTTGTCCGAACAAAAGGTGCGGACCCCAATGCACTCACTTTTATGTAGAGAAAAGCGCTCGCACGTGGGAATCCTATGGTGATCCATGGTATCTAGTCCGACATGTTTGATCATATGGTTTTGGTCCGTGGTATTGTATCTAAAAGTATTGATCTCAAGTATTGGGTTCATGGTATTGTGTTATTATGGTTTTGGACCATGGTATTGTGGAAGGCTTGACTATAAAAAGGGGAAGGAGATCATTTGGGAGAATAACTTTTGTGTTGAATATCTTAAGGTGATCTAGATCTGAAATTCTTGTGATGGGTTGGTGAGTGATAGCTAGATCTAAATCACGATCTCATTGGCGCATGATCAGATCTATTGATCGGACTGACTGTGGCACATTGGACGACTGTTAATTTGGCCCTAATCACAAGTACGCATGCGATCCACATCTTAGGTGCAGATGTACGCAGTGTAGTAGAAGGAGCAGGTGCGGATACCCACAGATAAGCAGAAGGCACAGGTGCGGATACCCGCAGAACAGAATAAAGGCGCAGTGCAGATACTCGCAGAGAAGAAGTGTGCACAGGTGCGGATACCCGCAGAGCAGCAGAAGGCGTAAGTGCGGATACCCGCAGGTTTCCGTTGGAGAAGTTGCATACATGTCTTAGAATATGTCTTAGTTGCTTCTGTTGTTTACTAAAGTATTCTGGGTTGTTAAGTGATGTCTGGTATTATGTTTTGATAACAACAGTCTAATAAGTGATTGATTAAATGTTTATACATTGATGGATGAATGGATCAGGTTCTTATCTCTATGTGATCTGATGGACTAGATCTGGTTGATGAGTCACTTGTATATGTATTGATCTAGTGATTGGGTAATTCAGATTATGTGTTGTGCTTCAGTGTATCCAATATGAAAATTGATGAAACGTGGTACCTGGAGGAGAGAATATTGTAGTCTGGCGCCTACGTACTAGTATATAAGCTAGTACAAAAGCCAAGGGGATCTTAAGGAGCATTGTAGCAGGTAGTAGCCTGCGTACTAGTAAATGGATCAGCTGGTACAAGAGCAAAGGGCGTTGTAGCTCCCGTACTGGCATAAGACTACACCAGTACAAAATATTGTAAAAGGATTTTCTTATTAAGAAGAATATTGAGATGACTTGCAGCAGGTGGTTTTCACCCACATTGGGTTTCCACCTTATATCATGGTGTTCATGTGTGTGACTTATGTGTGATGATATATTCTATTTTATTGCACCTGTTTACTGTCAATATGATTGATAATGTTCTAATGCACTCATCTAACTGAATCATAAGAAGTTGTGGAAGTAGCATATATGAATCTGAATATGGAAATGAAAAAGTTTTATTGATGTGATAATACTGATTCACCCCCCCTCTCAGTATTATTTCCAACAATTGATATCGGAGCAGGTCCTTTGGTAGAAGCTTGATCGCTTGAAGGAGATCCGTGGAACAATGGAAAATAAGCTTAAGAAGAAAGAACATAATCAGAAGAACTGTGACAGTGGGAGAATCGATTGGGGATTAGGTATAAGAAGCTCTTCAGATTCAGATTCAGAATCATTTCAGAATGAAGATGAACTATCAGGTATGAATTTTCTATCCTCTAATGTTCCAGCTATCTTTCCTTTTGGAAAAGATGAAAGTGATAGCGAAACAACTGAAGTTGCTCTTATGGGTGAACAAGAGAGATATCAAATAGAGGCAGAACTTAAAAGGCTTTCATACATAATCAGAGATCAACGAGATCTATTGAACAAAAGGGAATGTGACTTCAAAGAAGAAGCTACCAAACTAAAAGCCCAACTAGAAGAAGGAAACAAGGTAAGGGAGTTATTCAAGGTCAAATATCAAAAGTTGCTAAAAGCCCAGCTAGAAGAAGGAAACAAGGTAAGGAAGTTGCAGGATGAAGTAAAATCATTGAGAGATGAATTCAATGAAAGAGATACAACCATCAAGAAACTCAGAGATAGATCCAGTTACTATGAAAATCTTGAAGCCATGATCCACTCGCTAAAAGAAGATCTTGAAGAATCAAAGAAGCAGAATAAAGATCTACTCCAAGCTATTGAAAAACAGGAAAACAAAATCATCAGTTTAAAAGCATAGCTAGAATGTACCTCCAGAGTTCGTCAAATGATGCAGGATGTGAGTGAAGAACAAGAAAATGAGATTCTCAATCTAAGACGTCAGTTGGAAGAAGAAAGAAATGCTGAAGAGAACGTGAAGAAGCAGTATCTTGAAAAGGAAGAGCAACATCAGGTTGAGATAAATATTCTAAAAGATAAATTACAAGAAAAGGATAAGCTCTTATGATTTCAAGATAGTACTAAAATCTTGGATGATATTCTTAGTAGTCAAAGATCTCCTGCCATCAAAAATGGTCTTGGTTTTCATGAATCTGTTGAAGGTGAATCTAGTAAGACAATGAACTCTAATGCAAAATGTGAAATGCTCAATAAGGAGATAAAAAGTCAATCTCATCATCAACCAAGGAAAGAAATTCTTCAAAGAAAATCCTTTACTCCTCCTATGAATAATGTTGAATGTTATGTATGTCATAAGTTTGAACATGTTGCAGCCAGATGTAGAAGAAGAAGGGTTCAAGACCATCATGCAGAAAGATCATCACATTCAATGTACTTTAATGGATATTGCTTTGCTTGCAATATTTTTGGTCACAGAGCTATTGATTGCTATAGAAGAAATATGAGACATGTAAGATGTTACACATGTAACAAGCTTGGACATATGGCAAAGGAATGCAGGATCAATGTATGGACTCCATATCAAAAGGAGAAAACGTCATTTTCACGCTTGAAGATGTGGAAGAAGAAAGATGCACAGACAGAAAGAGGCAGCACAACACAACATACAGACATAACAGACTCAGGGGGAGCTGAATGTGTACAACTTCAGTTTCCTAAATCTCATACGCAAGTTTCATAAAATGAAGTCGCGTATATATGCGAGGTAGACACTACAAAGTCGCGTATATGTCAGTCTGAGGAAAAGCAGTGGAGATAGGCTTGGAAAAGGAGTCTGATATGATTCAGTCCATTATTTGCTCCATCGGTTACAGTCTGCTGAGGATGTGTGGAAATGTCTTGATTCTTGTAAGATGTCTAGGAATGTTTTGATTCTAACTTGATGATGATGATGTCTTGTTGCTTATTTTTGATATCTCCAGTAAACAGATGGCACAAGTTAAGGGGGAGCATATGCTTTTAATGCATTGTTGGCATTATGGTTAATAGTCCTTGGTGATGATGCTTATATGGATAAATGACTCATCTTGCTATGATATGGTTATGAGTTGTTCAGATGATTCTTGGAGTTACATAGCTGATATTTAGATCAGATTTGTGGTTGATTCTCTAATGGTGCTTACATGGTGATCTTCATAAGGATAAGAAGAAGTACATAGCTTGAATTCACTTTATGATGAGTCTCTCATATGTTGTTGTCGTCATATGCATAAAGATCATATATTGCATGTTGTTCTTGGCACATATATGGATGAGGATTGTTGGATGGATACATGGATGATTATTCAAAGTTGCATTGTTGGAGATATGATGATGATGAGTTCTTTCGTGCATATGTTGATTGATGCAGATCTTCCCTATTGATGATACTTGGTCCATGCAGATCTGGATGGCTATGGTGTTTCTCACATATGATAGAATGATTCTATATTCTATGCAAAAGGATGAGTTGATGCGGACATATACTATGGAGCAGATCATACAGTGTCGTTACTGATGTTTATCATGATCTTATGTAGGTGTTTTGTCATGTATATCATTCAATGTAAAGGTCATATCAAGACTCATGATGTAATAATGTGTCTCTATCTATTATAGTCATTTGATGAAATATTTTAGTCATATCAAGGTCATGTAACGGCCTATCTTGGTTTCCCCACTATGCCTGGGATGAATGATGTTACTCTCTTATGTTATCTTTTGGTATATCACCATTGTGATGGGAGATAGATGTATGAATCTTTGGTGATAGGAAGTGTTATCACTCAGGCTGTCCCTATGCTCCTATTAGGGATACGAATGAGGTAACCACAAACCAATCTTCTGATTGCAGGTTCTAGCCCACCTACAATCAGAGAGGGCTCTCTCATTTAGATTCAACCTTAGTTTATCTAGATTCAACCTTAGTTGATGATTTTAGGCTAGCTTTCTGACTTCAAGGGAATGTTCACTGTGATTGGGAGGAAGGTAGGATTCTTGAGTAAAGAGGCACAATAAAATGTCATAAGTTTTGAACCATTGGGCATGGAGTCACAGATTGAGGCATGCGAGCATTTTCTTGGTCACAAGGGGATACGGAGCGGGATAGCCATGCAGGATACAATACTTAGGCTGCTGAAAGTACGGAATGAACATTAGGGATGAAAGGCAAAAGAGAATCATTTCATCATGCTGACAAAGGGGAGAAGCGAATGAGTGGGATCCCGGAGCAGTTAAGAATTCCAAAGACATGCACTCATGTGTGAAAGAAACAGGGTAAACCAGAGCATTTAAGAATTCTAGCTCATAACTGTTTCGGAAGAAAACATCGAAAAGTGCATAAATTGAACTTAAGGTGTATTTAAACAAATCTTAAGCTATTCTTTTTTCCTGCAACTTAGAAAGGCGGAAAGATGATAAAAGCATAAAATAAACAGGGAAGAAGAACACTTATTGGATCATGCAGAGACACAGGAATTCCGTGATCATTCCTTGGCCAAGAGAAAACAACAAGTTGTTTCGCAATCCATGCTTTCAGCAATCTTTGATTATGAAAAAGTATGACAGTTACAGTGTGAGTCTTTACTCAGAGAAAATTGTTGGAAAGGAAACTGACCAACAACTACTACTACCAACCAACCAACCCTTTACAATATCGCTTTGGGTGGTATTTATAAACAAAATATTAGGAAGACATCATTACAAGTGACCTTGACAGGTCTGCTTAGAACTCTCCAAAAATCTAAATGCTGCTGGAAATAATTGCGAGTAAATCTTTTTGGCTGCGCTGGGTGCAGCTGAATCGGAGCAGGTGACGAGGTGGCCCTTGGGGACCAGATGCGGTGTTGTTGGAGTTAATGTGCTTTGGGGCTGCAGTTCAGCTTTGGTGCGAATTGAATGTGCAATTATTATGATTTGAGAGCTTTAAGTGATTTTTCTCTCCTCCTATGGATCTGCTGGAAGATATTCAAATTTCTCATTCTTTGGGCCACTGCTCAAGATATTCTCTGATACACTTTGCCGCTACATTGATGATTTCCGCCATCGACTGATACTCTTTGACACGCTTGAAGCCTGCTGATTTGATCTGATACACTTTAAACTCTGTAAATGATCTACTGCTGTCTTTAAACCAGATCCTTTGGCACGATTGGGCGATTTTGGGCTTTTTCGGCGCGCAGTGGGCTCGGCAATAAGAAGATTCCCTGAAGATTCCCCGAAATGGCCTATTTCCCGTAGCGATGCGTGAATAGTGATTCGCGCTATTCGCGCATCGAAAACTGCCAGCGCTATTCATGCATCGAAAACTGCCTCTGTTTCTTGATCTGGAGCTCCGAAGTGCGACTTTTCTCCTTGCGCGAAGCTTTTTCGGCTTTTCTGGCTGCTGACATAAGCACTACGTTGGTTGTACGGTGGATGACGTCATCAGTGGGTCCCTGGTACAGCATGACATGGTGAGGTACTCGGTGGACTATGGTGAGGAGACTCCGATGCGATATCGCGATATCGCGTAGGCGAGTAAAGAGGGGGATCATTGGGTTGGACATGTGGTGCTTGCGATTGTCGATATGCGATATCGCCATATCGCATCGAGGGAGACGGAGGGGTGAACAGACTGGACACTCGGTGCTTGCGATCGCTGATCGCCAATTTCGCAATGTCGCATCGGCGGGGAACGGATGGGCAATGTTTCGCATGAAGGTGAGATGGCGAGGTTGCAATGCGAAAACAGTTTTGAGGGGGAAAAGGTAAGTAAGCGGGTGTGAAGGGCTCTTGAAGTTTCGGAAGGGGTCCGACTACTTTGGGGGAGTTTATACTTAGGAAGGAGTCCATATTATGTGGAAGGTGGTTTCCGGGGTTGGGTTCTTGCTTAGTTTCTGATAAACTAAACAATTCCCGGGACTTGCTATGGTTATTTTTCAACCACGGGGAGGGATATTACATAGGGGAATTTACTTAATATTAATACGGGGACGGGAGACATAGGGGCTACATAATAATGTTAGTAGTTAATATGGAGATGGTAAGAAAGCACTAAGTTTGGGGGAACTTAGGCTGTTGCAGGGGGTAGGACCATACTTCAGGAGAAGACATGGAACAACTTTGAGCAAAGCAGATTTTTACTCAACCAGAGTGATGAAGATGATGAACTGAAGAGGTGTCAAGCGGATCTTGACCTCTTTTTGGGGATGTTAGTTAATGATTGAATGACATGCAGAGAAGGGGAGTTAGTTATACCTCATTTGAGCCTTTTTCTTACAAATCTTTGCTGATTATGTTCTGCATGATATGATACCTGCAAACTTGGGACTTGTCAGCAATTCAAGAGCCTTCAGAACTACCTACCTAGCCTACTTGCCTAGCATTTTTTCTTCTTTTGCTTGGGGGTGCACTTAGACTTGCAAGCCCATCACACATTTTTCTTTTGACGCTTTCCTATCTACATACTACCCTTATTTCTTCCAGAGCCCAGATTAAACTGTTGGACTCTTCTGTTTCTCTACCTAT